>PVKB01002443.1:0-281736 GCA_004027205.1 Ctenodactylus gundi | reverse complement strand
CTTTAACTGCTTTGCCACTCCTTCAGTTCCTCGCTTTACTTTAGAATGTAGGCCTGCCAATTGAAGCTGAGAGTGAAATAGTTCCTGTAAACATCCTGTTGCAACAAGAAAATAAAAACAGGGGGCCTGGCTTAATCCCAGCATTCTGAAAGGCTGAGGCAGGAAGAACACAGGGTCAAGCCCAGACGGGGCAATTTAACAATTTAGCAAAACCTTGCCTCAAAACCAAAAATGTAAATAAACTGGAGGGCTTGAGGAATAGTACAGCGGTTAGAGCTTTCAATTCCCCAGCACCATATAAACTGGGTGTGGTGGCCCACCCCTATACTCCCAGCACTCAGGAGGCTGACACAGGAGGATTTCCATGATTCCAAGGCCAGCCCGGGCTCCATAGTGAGTTCAGGACCAGCCTGGGCTATACAGGGAGACCCTGCCTCAAAAATAAATAGATAAATAAATAAATAAATGTATAAAATGGTTGTGAGTGCAACAGGTTCTCTGCGCTCCTGCTCCTGATTACCGTTCTTTACACTTGGGAGGAACAAGCCAGTTACGAAGCCACCACAGTGGCTTTTAAAGATAGTGGCAAGACACCCGTGGAACCAGAGGTGGCGATCACTAAATTAAAATTACCCTCACCAGCCTGCAATCTGAAATCCCTGGAGAAGGTGTGTGCTGACTTAATCCAAGGCACAAAGGTAAAGCATCTCCAAGGGAAGAGACCCGTTGGCACGCCAACAAGGCTTTGAGGATCACCAGAAAAAAAAAAATGCCTCGTGGTCAAGATTGTAAGGCATGGAACAGTGTCCAGACGAGAATCCACAAGCCACGCGTTGACTCACAGCAGGTTCCTCCCATGGGTGCAGAGCCAGCAGTCAACCATGCAGGGACCTAAGGCCAGTATTTTCATAAAATTGATAATCAATAAAAAAAGAAAAATATGTAAAATGAACCCCAAGGAAGAAGTCAAAGTGAGTGGATGGATGTCCTCCAAGATGTTTCTTTTTTCCCCAAATTCTTTAGTCTGTGTGCATTTGCAACATGCGATAATTACACTTACCCCGAGGAAACGGTGCTGATACACATCGCATCTTGATCATTTTTTACTTCCCTTTCTCCTTCCCACGCTCTTGCCACACCCACACCTTTTCCCTCTCTGCAAAATCTATCTCCTCCTTTTCTTCCATGATTCTTTTCCTTATTCACATTTTGGGCTTCTCAGATTGGAGAAACCACGTGATATTTAACCTTCTGTGTCTGACTCTTTTGTTGAGCAGCATGGTCTCAAGGTACATCTATTTTCCTACAGATGACTCAGATGCATCTCTCATTATGGCAGAGTTACACTCACATGTATACGTGCATGTTTCAGTTTTTTTGATCTATTCATCTGTTGATCATCTACTGCCAAGACTCAGCTACTCATACTGAACTCATGTATCACTGTCCTTTGGTGTCCTTCATGTGTTGGAGAGACCCCCAGAAGACGTAGGGCTGGATGAAATGGGATTTCTATTTTCAGTTTTTGAGCAGTCTCCATACTGGTTTCCACAATGGTTATACCAGTGTACAGTCCCAACAACGACGGAGAAGGGTTTCTTTTTCACCCTCCACCCCAACGGCCTGTGTTGGTTTTTTGAGTTCTTAATAGGCCAGGATGGAACCTGTGAGGTTTAGATTTGCATTTCTCTAATGGCCAAAGATGCTGAACATTTTTTCATGTATTTATTTGCCACTTGTACTTCTTCCAAGAAGTGTCTATTTAAATTGCCCATGTTTTGATTATTTTTATTTTGGAGACTATTTTCTTCAGTTCTTTATATATCCTAAATATTAGCCCTCTGTGGGAGGAATAGCTGGCAAAAATTTTTCCCATTCAGTAGCTTCTGTCTTCACTCTATTGATTGTTTCCTTTGCTGTGCAGAAGTTTTTATATTTGATATAATGCTATTTGTTGATTCTTTTATTTTTTTCTTTCTTTTGAGTCAGGTTCTTGCTCTGTAGTTCAGGCTGGTCATTGAGCTAACTATGTGGCTCAAGCTGGCCTTGAGCTCACAGCAATCTTCCTGTATCAGCCTCCCAAGTGCTAGGATTACAGGCCGGTGCCATCACATACAGTTTATGTAGTACTTGGGAATCAAACTCAGGGCCTTGTGCTTGTGAGGCAAGTGCTTTAACTACTGAGCTATGTCCCCCACCCCCTAGCACCTTTCTCTTTATATGTATATGTATATATTTTTTTTCTTTTTGCGATAGGGTTTCACTCTATAGTGCAAGCTGGTCCTGAACTCACTGTGTAGCCCAGCTGGACTTGAACTAAGGGCAGTCCTCCTGGCTCAGCCTCCCGAGTGCTGGGATTACAGACATATGCCACCACATCCAGCTTCCTATTTTTCATTTTAGAGATTTTTATTTCCTCAGTTGATTTTTGAAGCTATTTTTGAATAGGATTCTTTTTCTGTGTTTTCATTGTTGCTATACAGGAGCGCTATTAATTTTTGTGTACTGAGTTTATAACCTGAAACTCACCTGAACTTGTTAATTGTAAGTCTTCTGATGGAGTTTTAGGGGTTTCCTTTATAAAGGACCATGTCATCTACAGATATAAATAGTTTGACTTCTTCCTTTCTATACAATATCCTTTTATTTCATTCTTTTGCCTGATTGGTCTGACTAAGCTTTCAATTACTATGTTGAACAGGAGTGGTGAGAGTGGACATCCTTTGTCTTTTTTTTTTAATTTAAAGGAAATGCTTTCAGTTTTATCCCATTTAGGATGATGTTGGCAGGAGATTGTCATAATTGTTTTATCAGCTTGTGATAAGGTCCCTCTATACCTATTTTCATCAGAATTTTTAAAATCATGAATGAATGTTGGATTTTGTCAAAGGCTTTTTTGTGTCTAGATGTGTCTAAAAATCACATGAGATAATCATGTGATTTTTATCCTTGCTTTTATTTATGTGCTGTATTACATTAATTGGTTTCTGTATGTTGAGCCATCTTTGCATTCCTGAGATGAAGCCAACTTGGTAATGGTGTATGATCTTTGTAATAATTTGTTGCCTTCCCTTTACAAATATCTTGATAAGGATTTTTGCATTTATATTCATTAAAGATACTGGCCTATAGTTTTCATTTTTTTCTCTCTTTTTTTTTTTTTGGTTAAGTTGTTACCTGGTTTTGGGATCAAGGTGATGCTAGCTTCTAGGGAAGAGTTCCTTCTCTTTTAATTTCATGGAAAAGTTTGAGAAGCATTGATACTAACTCTTTCCTGAAGATCTGATAAAATTCTGTGGTGAATCCGTCAGGTCCTGGGCTTTCCTTCATTGGTAGAGACTTTATTTCTGCCTCAATTTCATCCCTGGCTATTGATCTATTCAGAGTTTTTACATCTTCTTGGTTCAATTTTTTTTTATTTTGTCACAACAGCTTATATCTACTGCAAACAGCTGAGAGAGAATGATGAGAAAAGCACAGCATAAAAGTGATTAAAAATGTCTTATATTCTACCCTAATGGCAGCATAATTAATAGCAACAAATGGCTGTCTTGCTGCCTGCCACAACCAGAAGGTATTTTTAGTATTTTTGCAGACCTGACAAGAAAATTTGTGAAACATGCCATGTGTAGGAAGAAGGATTGGCAGGTCTTCATTGCAGACGTGGGAGAGCCAGTGTTTCAGATTGGCATTCCCTGCATGGCCTGCCTGGGCATTTGGCTTCTGATCTGAGGAGTCCTCTGTGGCTGGGCTGGGAGATATGTCTTAGTTACTTTTTCATTGCTGAGACAGAATACCCAACATCTACAATTTAGGGGAGGAAAGATTTGTTTTACTTGACAGTTCCAAAAGGTCATAGTCTATTCATGGGAGGCTGGCAATGGTGGACACACCTAGCCAAGGTGGAGGTGGACGCAGCTCCTCACAACACGGCAAACAGGAAGCCAAGTGAGGCAGGCCAGGGCAGCTAGCACACACCCTTCCAGCCCTCTCCCGGTGACCTGCCCCTCTGGTTCAAGCCTCAGTGTTCAGCTCCTTTTGGGCTCAGCCCCAGGTATCTGCCTCTTCCAGCCAGGCCCCACATCCCACCAGTACACAGCTCCATAAGTATCCCATCACATCCATCCTCACAAGGCTTTGGGGGGACACCCCAGATCCAAACTACAGCAAGATAACTTCTCTTCTGATGGCTGTGTGGGCATATTTAGGCCTCTGGACTTTTTTCTTGGTTCAATTCTGGTACCTCCTGTGGGTCTAGGAGTTTATCCGTTTCCTAAGATCCTCTAATTTATTGTAATATAAATTCTGAAAATGCTTTCTCATAATCCTCTGGATTTCAGGTGTGTCTTTCTTTGTTTTTGTTTTTTGAGACAGAGTTTTACTCTGTAGTCCAGGCTGATCCTGAACTCACTATGTAGCCTAAGGCTGGCCTCAAACTCACAGCAATCCTCCTGTCTCAGCCTTCTGAGTGCTGAGGCATGTGCCACCACACCCAGCTTGTGCGGTGCTGGGAAAATCAGCCTAAGGCCTTGCAATCGCAAGGCGAGCGCTCTAACTGCTGTGCTATTTCTCCAGCACACCCCTTTTCTGTTCTAATTGCATTGACATGAGGTTTTTTTCTTCTATTGAGAAGTTTCTCCATCTTATTCATTTTTTTAAAAGCAGACAACAGTTTATTGAACCAAACAAAAGAAAAAGAAAAGCTCTTGGCCAAGGAGGCTGAGGCAGGAGGATTGTCCTGAGTCCAAGACCAGCCTGGGTTCCATAGTGAGTTCAGGACCAGCCTGGGCTACAGAGTGAGACTCTGTCTCAAAAATAAAAACAAAACAAAACAAAAACTACCACCACCAACAACAAAGAGCAATGAGCAGGGTCCAAAATTAAGCAATCAACAGTTTATTTAACCAAAGAAAAAGAAAGGCTCTTGGCCAAGAAGCCAAGAGGGGTCACAGTAGCCACCATCGGATGGAGGGAGGGAAAGCTCCTTGATGAGAAGTCGGGAAGGCCTGCGCAGCCACCTGCATCTTATTCACCCTTTTAAACAATCACCTGTTTGATTTATGGATCTTATTAATTTTTTTAGTCTCTATGTTATTAGTTTTTGCTCTGATCTTCATGATTGATTTTCTTCTACTGCTTTTGGTTTTGGATTGTTCTTACTCCTCTGGGACCCTGAGCTACATTATTAGGTTATTTATTTGAAATTTCTCTCCTTTTTGGGGGGTGAAGAGGGGGAAGAGTCTTGAGCTGCAGTCCAGGCTGGTCCTGAACTCACTATGTAGCCCCAGCTGGCCTCAAACTCATGGCAACCCTCCTGCCCCTGCCTCCTGAGTGCTAGAAACACAGATGTGTGCCGCCACACCCAGCTTATGTGATGCTGGGGACTCAAACCCAGGGCCTTGAGCTTGCTAGGCAAGCACTGTAACCACCAGCTATGCTGCCAGCCAGCCCCAGCCTGTAATCCCAGCACTCAGGAGGCTGAAGCAAGAGGATTGCTGTGAGTCCAAGGCCAATCTGGGCTCCATAGTGAGTTCAGGACCAGCCTGGGCTACAGAGCAAGACCCTGTCTCAAAAAACAAAAGCAAACAAACAAGATTCTTTCCAAATGTGATCTTTCATTGTACCTTCATAAAAACCTGAAATAGCTCTAGTGGTACAATCTACCCCAAATGACCTTGAGGTCATATAAGACGAAATAGTTCTCAGCCTTGTTTCTCCCATGAAACACGGCCTGCAGGTGATTTTGATGCATACCAAACAATCCTGTAGATGTTCTCTGGTTTTTTTTTTAAGGACCCCAGCACAGATCAACAAAGCTGCACGTCTCCATTAGTTGACAGAAGTTTATCATGCACCTACTCTACAGCCAGCTCTGTCTTGAGACCAGGGACAGCACTGTGACCCAAACAGCTGAGTCCCTGCTCTCATGGAAGTTGACTGCCTAGTCTTATCCTGTGATACTCAGCAAATAAGTGAATAATTATAAGGTAACAAAGTTCTAAGAGGCCAAGAGGGTAGAGCAGAACTACTCTGTCAGGTGTTAACATCCATTAACATCTACACCCAAGGCTTCAATTACCTTCCAAATGCAACTGACTTGCGTATTTGTGTCAGTAGCTCTGGCTTCCCTGTGAGTTCCTGACCTGCTGACTTGCTGTTTCCACATGGCTTGTCTCCAAGGCATGTCACATTCCAAGTGTTTGGAAAAAGAAAATCCACATCTTCCAAAAATCTAGCATTCTTTTGTTGGAAATGTGTTGCAATCATTTAAGGAGAGATTCACACATTACAAGATAAATACTTTTTTTGTACTGAAGATTGTGCCCCTATCTTTCACACTAAGCTACAGTCCCAGACTTTATTTATTTATTTATTTTTGAGACAAGGTTCTACTCAGTAGTCCAAGCTGATCCTGAACTTACTATTTACCCCAAGCTAGTCTTGAGCTCAGGGCAATCCTCCTGCCTTAGTCTCCAAAGTGCTGGGATTACAGGCATGAACCACCAAGTGCAGCTTATATGGTGCTGGGGAATTGGACCCAGGGTCTTGCACTTGCTAGGCAAGCAGTTTAACCACTAAGCTATACTTTCAGTACATTTTTTAATTTTATTTTTGCCTAGGTTGGGCTTGATCTTGTAATCCTCCTGCCTCAGCCTTCCTCTGTGCTGGGACTATAAGCCTGCATCACTGGGCCTGGCTAGGATTTACTTAAATTGTGGTATCCAGATTTAAGCAAGTGAACCTCTGATGGCTTTTACCCTGCAGATAAAGCTATTCAAGCATCACAATTTACAGTATCACCAACATTAAATTACAGTTACTTTGGCACATAAGCCAACTAGTTTGAAGCAGGTGTTTTCAATGGCATCCTGCCATTTTTTTCCTTGTGTTTTTGATCAAAGTGGCACCATCTTGGGCCTCATAGAAACTACACATGGAATAAGGTAATGTATATACACGTACATAGCTTCCTTTTAAATTGTTTGTTATTGTAGCATATTTAAAAACAGAGGGCAAAAAATCATGGTGTCTCAGTTACCTGTTCACAGCTGGCTCACAATACCCAACACCCATGACTTAAGGGAGGAAAAGTTTGTTTTTAGCTCACAGTTTCAGAAGGTCCATTCCTGTTGTGTCTGGCATCCCAAGAGGAAGAGCAGGGGTTGGGGGGAAGCTGGGCAAGAGTGCGTCCTTCCAGACCACACCCTCAGGGATCCATCCCTTCCAACCCATCCACACCCCATAACAGCACATGAAATCCATAGATAACCCACACGTCTAAACACAGGAGGCTTTGGGGGAATGTTCTAGAATCAAACCATAATATACAGTGAGCCACAGGTTGGACACACTTGATTTAAAGTAAGCTTGTAACACACCTCAGGAACATTTCCTATAGATTCTGTGAACATTATTCTCTGTGTAAAGGCTTCATCACCTTTAATTTCCAAGTTACCTGGAAGTGGAAATCTCTCCTGAAGGGCTTAAAGAGATAGGAAGAAAAAGAGAATGTGCCTGGGCCTGGTAGTTCCTTTTTGGTATTTCCCTTTCCTTTTCTCCCTTGGCCACATCCATGGCTTGTACATTCTGCTGAGTAACGCTCGAGTCTGTCCACTTCTCTCCCACATGCCTCATCACTGTAGTTCATTCTGCCCCCTTGCTGGGCCACTTACGTTCCTGTTCCTTCCTTTTAAACCTCTCCAGTTGCTTCTCCTTCTTATTTATTTATTTATTTTGTGGTTTTGGGGATTGAATTCCTGGCCTTCCCTCTGGGCTACTTCCCCAGTCACTAAGTTGTCCAGGTTGGGCCTAAACTTGAGATCCTCCTGCCTCAGCTCCCAAAGTGCTGGGATTACAGGTGTGAGCCTCCAGGCTCAGCTCATTATCATTACTCTTAACATAGAGATAGCTCATGTTGGGGCTGGAGGAAGGGGACAGTGGCTAAAGCATTTGCCTAGCACCAGGTCCTGAGTTTGCTTTCTCAGCATCACATAAAGCTGAGTGTAGTTATGTATGCATGTAATCCCAGCACTCAGGAGGCTGAGGCAGGAGGATTGCCATGAGACCAAGGCCAGTCTGGTCTCCATAGTGAGTTCACGACCAGCCTGGGTTACAGAGTGAGACCCTGTTTCAAAGAAAAAAAAGCACATCTCAACAAGGTCTGTAATCATGGTGTCGCTGGATCTCTGCTCGTCTCCAGTCTCCATTCGCTCATGTGCCCGCCTGCTCCCAGTGGCAGTTCTACAAAGCGAACTATCATCACTATCTCCTATTCCACATGAGCAGCATACCCAGCTTTTGATCTTTTATTTTGAAGCAAGGGTCTTGCTGAGTTGTTCATACTGAGGCTGGAACTTGCTGTCCTTCTGTCTAAGCCTCCCAAGCTAGAATGACAAGTGAGCGCCATCATGACTGTCTTTTTTTTTTTTTTTTGCGCCAGTTAGCATCTCACACTGTTGCCCAGGCTGCCTCGGACTGCTGAGCTCAAGTGATCCTTCTACCTCATCCTCCCGAGTGTAGTAGCTGGAACTATGGAACTACAAGCCTGGGCCACTCTGCCTGGCTCACAGGTGATCTTTGATCTTTGCTACTCCTGCCTCAGGAGGCAGAGATAATTCTCCTACCCTCGGATCTGGATCTGGACAGGCTTGTGTTTCATGTGCAGCCAGGAAAGTACAGCAGATGCAGCTCTCTATTATGTCCACGGCTAAGTCACCCCAGAAGGGCAGCTGGGCCCCACTGGATGGAATCCTGCCTCTTGAAGTCTTCAGCTGTCATGTTAACAGCCTGACAGCACTGATGTCATCATACTGTGAGGAGACTCCATTTAGCTCGTGCAGAGAGAGCCACATGGGTAGGCTCTCTTTCAGCTCTTTTTCTGTTGCCAGAACAGAATACTTGAGGTTGTGTCATTTATAAAGAAAAAAAGTTTGTTTTCACTCATGGTCCGGAAGTTTAACCAAAAGGCATCAGCATGTGTTCAGTTTTTGGTGGGATTCTTGTGTTGCTTCAAATGATGGTGCAAAGAGGAAGAACAAGTAGCTCAGGAGAAAACAGGAGAACGGGGCTGGAGGAATTGCTCAGTGGTTCAAGTGCTTGCCTCACAAGTGCTAGGTCAAGCGCTGAGTACCTGAGTTCGATTCTCCGGCTACCACATAAGCTGGGCATGGCGGTGGATGTCTGTAATCCCAGCACTCGGCAGGTACGGGAGGTACTTGAGAGGCTAAGACAGGAGGATTGCTGTGAGTCCAAGGCCAGCCTGGGCTCCATGATGAGTTCAGAATCAGCCTGGGCTACAGAGTGATACCTTGTCTCAAAAAAAAAAAAAAAAAAAAAAAAAAAAACCCACACAGGAGTACACAAGGGGTGAATTTGCTTTACAACTGGATTTCTAACTATCCAAGCCCACAAAAACAAACAAACAAAAACCCCCTCATTTACAAGAAAAAGATATTTGTCCATTCATGAGGGTTCCACCTTGGTACCTGAATGCCTCCCACTGGGCCCCCCTCCCAAGGCTGCCCTACTGACAATCCAATTTCAACATGAGTTTCAAAGGACACAAAGGAAACTGGGTGAGCCTATAATTCCAGTACTTGGGAAGCTGAGGCATGAGGATTGAGTTTAAGGCCAGCTTGGGCCACATTTTAAGACTCTTCAAAGCATAAAACAAAAAGGGAAACAGAGGGGACAAACTATATTCACAGCACAGCACACCCTCAGGACACATGACTTGAGAGGAGATGCCCAGCCAGCCTGAAGGTGCTCCATTCCCAGTGTTCCAGCTCCTGGCACCATCTGACTTACAATCACTTTACAGCCTGAGTTAGAATCCACAAACCAAGCCTTCCCCAAATTCCTGACCTACAGCACGGACACAAGGTACAAACACTGCTGCTCCTTTAAGCCATGAAGTTGGGGAGTGAGTTGGATTACAGCAATGGAAACTGGAACATGGGTTACATGTCACTGGGAAGGAGGGCTCTATGCATGTGTCCCCCGGCTCAAAAGTCTTGCCATGCCCTGCCTAGGTGCCACCTACCACTCTTCAGAGCTTTGTTGGAAGTTCAGTGCTTCAGGGTGTTCCTTGCCCTACACTCTGAAACTACAATTCCATAATGTCACATATGTTCTTGAGATCATCTGACTGGGACTGACGAGTTGTAAGCACTAGCTCCTAGAATGGGCCCATGCATTTGCACAGCAGGGAAGCCATTGCAAACGCAAATGTCAGCGGGCACAGGAAAGGAGTAAGAGACTCGGGCAAGAGAGGAACGGGAAAGAACGGGCCTCACCTGTTGGAGGCACCTGTAGCCCCGCAGGTGTGATTTGGGCCAAACCCACATTGGTTTCAGTGGGAAGACACAAATTCAGATTATTATGTGTTAGAAGAAAAGCAACTTAAAGCAAAGAAAGAAAAAGCCAAAGGAAAAAAAAAATCCAAACAACCTGAAAATGTAACACTCTGCATGTTAAGGACTCTGAACTTTGACTTTGTGTGATCAAGGGATTGCACTGGCCATGGTGTTGCCTGAGGCTGGGGGCAGGGAATGGCTTAGGTTTGTTTTTCTCTGTTTGTACTTAGAGACTTTGTAAAGTTCTCGCCAGAGGGTCAGAAGACTTCTTGACTTTTGCTAAGTAATTAAGGAATTAGTTGTTTCTCTTTTTGGGAAGAGATGAAAATAAGAAACCATGACTGGCTGGGACCAGTGGTGCAAGCCTCTAATCACAACACTTTGGGAGGCTGAAGCAGCAGGATCCCAGGTTTGACCCCAGGTGGGGCAACTTAGTGACCTAACAAGATTGTCTCAAAAATCAAAACTGAAAACAGGTTAAGGACAGAGCTCAATACAAAGGCCCTGGCTTCAATCTCTGGTAAAAAGAAATGCCAAAAACAAAACAAAAAACTCCATGATTATTAAATATGTGACACTAAATTCTGTCTTCCCTCTCAGAGGATAAGTCAGATATATTTATAATAAGGAATAGGGACATACAACTTATGAGTCCCAGGAGAAACTGACTTTATTTTAATTAATTTATTTTATTTACATATCACCGCCCTTTCCCCTTCCCATCCTATCACCCTCTCCCCTTTCTCTCTACAAGGTCTATCTGCTTGCTTTCTTCCAAATCTCTTACAATTTTTATGATTTGGGTTTCTCACTTTAGAGAAACCATATGATATTCATTTCTCTGAGCATAATGATCTCAAGGTGCATCCATTTTCCTACAAATAACTCAAATTTGTCATTCTTTATGGCAGAGTAATACTACATTGTGTATAGATAAAAGATCTTCTTTATTAAGTCACCTGTACTTAGGCATATTGGCTTCTTCCAAGATTTGGCTATTGTAAATTGTGCTGATATAAACGTGGGTGTGCGTATATCATTACAGTACGATGACTTTGACTCTTTCTGGAAGATTCCCAGAGGAGGTATAGCTGGGTTAGAATGTCAATTTTCAGTTTTCTGAGGAATTGGAGTTGATTTTACTCTAAAAATTACCTTTTTGTTATTTAACATTTCCACTAAAAAATCGAGGGATCGCCACTGAATGTATAGAATTATCTTTGATGAGACTGATTGTGCCCATTACCCTGGCTTTAGTGTAGGGCCCCTGCTCGGTACCTGCTCCTCTATCCAAGTGAGCCATGGAATTCATTCTGCTTGGTAGTTTAAGGGAGCAAAAGTGGTTTCAGCGAAAGACTATGTAGGGATGCTGTTTAGTACTGTCTTCCATAGACGCTACGGGGATTGTGAAAGCCAGTGCTTCTGATGCCCTGAAATTCAGTCTCATTGCCGTTTCCAGGAGGCAAAGTAAAGAGGTCTAGTCCAGAGCAGAACGCTCCCAGGTGTGGAGAAGGTTCCAGTGCATTGTTAAGGGGAGTCCCCTCGGGCACAGCACCTCGTGTTATGCACTTATACAAAGTCAAGTAAATTCCCTTGGCAAGAAAGAATGAGTAACGCTTACACCTGGGCGGGCAGGCGGCGAGAATCTAATTATGGGTAATTGGGCACGCTAAGCACTCGCTCTACCAGGGTGCCACACCCTCAGTTCTCAATTATTACTTGGGCAGCTGAGGCAGGGGGATCACGAGTTTGAGCCTAGCCCTAATTAGTATGCGCATGGCCTGCCTGAACTGCAGAGACGGAGCGGAGAGGAGTATGGGTGGCGCGGGGCGAGGAGGGAGCCAAACTCTGCACAAGCCACTAAGGAGACAGTCCCTGAGAGGGCGAGAGGAGCCGTATGATCGGGCTGTTCCTCACTTTTTAGGTTCTTGGACCTCACGCACAATCCGCTGTCATTGAGCTCCAAGATCTACCCCTCAGCCTGAAGCCTTCTGTAAGAAAACTGCTAAAAATCATTCAGTTACCTAGATCTGGGTGAGTGCTAGCAATCTTGCATTTTCACTTTTTATTTAATTTTATATTTTGGTAGTGAGAATTGAACTCAGGGCCTTCGCACTGAATTGCACTCCCAGTCCAAATTTTTGTTTTTATTTCGAGACAGGCTTAGCGTTATTTCCCTCTACTAGAGCGTAAGCTCCGAGAAGGGAGGGATTTTTGTCTGCTTTCCTTCTTACCTCTTGGACCAGCGCCTTGCACATAGCAAGGTTTAATAAACACTGACAAGAAGATGAAAGGATTGAGAAAACAACACAGTGACAGACGGGAGAAAAGGACTGACGAAGACAACAAGGAAGAAGGAACTGGGTAGAAAAGCAAAGCGGGTCGGTCGCGCTCTCACCACGCTTCGGGTACCGCCGGCAACTCGCAAACCCCAGCGGAACTACAACTCCCGGCAGACCTCGAGGCTCAAGAGGGACATGCCTCACTCCAGGGCTCCCGGCATGCCGAGTGAGTAAAGCTCCGCGCAGCGCCCGCCGGGACTTGTGGTCCGGACCGGGGGTGGTAGTGGGGGTGGGGCCGGGCATGGAGACGGGCGGGGGCCGGGGGCGTGCGCGGGCCCCTCCCCCGTCACTTCCTGCCGGGCTGCGGGCGCCGGAGCCGCTGTTCAGCGTTTGCGCCCGCGGCCGCCGCGTCTCTCTCGCCTCCCCCTTCCTTTGACCCCCCGGCCCAGCGGCGCCCGCCTCCTCCGCGGCCACTCCGCCTCTTCCCTCCCTCCGTCCCTTCCTCTTCTCCCTTCTTCCTTCCTCCTTCCCGTCCTCGCCGCCGCCCAGGACTGCCGGCCGGGGGACGAGCTCGGGGCAGCAGCCAGGTGAGGCGGCCGGGCCAGGCCTGGCCTGGCGGAGCCCGTGAGGGCGCTGCGGTGGCCGGGAAGTGGGCAGCGGGTGGGCTAGGCCTCGACGTGTCCGCGCGCGCGGCCTCCTTCCCCCAGGCCTGCCTCCGCCGGCGCGGCCTTCCCGGAGAAGGCGGGTCCTGCTGCGCCCCCTTGCCTCGGAGCGCCCCATCCCCTTCACCCCCGGCTGGGCCAGAAACAGGTGCCACGGGCCGCTCTTGCCCCGTCCGCGTCGCGCGCGAGGTTGCCGAAGTTATTCCCGGGGCGGGAGGGGCGTCCCGGCCTCAAGTCTCCGGGATCCAGAGCGCCCCGGTCTCCCCGAGCCGGCGCTGGCAGCATGGTGGCTATTAGCGCTTCTCAGGTGTCCGACATGGGTGCAAATCCCGCCTGTGCCCCCTCAGCCGAGTCGTTTAAACTCTTTGTGTGTGGGTTGGAGAAAGGGGCTCAAGTCGTGTGCCTCTTAAGGCTTTTAAGGTTCGGTGAAACGGGGCGTGCAAAGCGCTTATCAGGGCGCCAGACCCACAGCGTGTCCCAGTAAGCCGCCTGCATAATTTATTAGCGTGATATGAACGTATAATTTAGTGGGTAGAGTGGACAGAAGTTGACTCACCCGTGTGCGTTTACTTCGAGCTTGCAGAAAGGGCCCGGGAGCCCCCGCCGGCGGCCGGCGTTGTGTTTTGGGTTACGGGGCGCGCGCGCATCTAGACCCCGTCCTCTGTGGGCGGCCTGCGGAAGCAGATGTTAGTTTGCTGTTGTAGGTCCACTTCTGGGAAAGTTGCTGGCAGAAGCGGCCCTGGCGTCCACCTTTCTGAAGGCTCTTGCCGTGTGTCACGCTCCGCGGGGGGAAAGTACGAAAGTTTGAGAATGCCTGTCTTTTCCTGCCCGCCCCACGGACTTCTCACTTTCTTCACTGCGCCTTTTCATTTATTCTTTCCATCCCTGTGGGCCGATTTTCCTTTAAGCCCTCGCCCTACCTCCCTCTTGCAGTCAGTGTTGCTTGTGTGAAAGTTTTCCTCCGTCCCGGCAAAAATGTGTGCTACAGTCTGTTACCCCACTGTTGGGGGAAGTTTTTTGAGGTCACTCTTGCCTTCTGCTTTAATTGTTCAAGCGGTGGTGGAAAGAGACTTAAATTAGAGTTTTGGTTGATTTTAGCCTTTCAGGAATCTGTGTTTACCAAGTGTAAATTAACGTTGCTACTTGTTGAAGTAAAAACTAAAACTACGGTTGGAGCGTAGAGGGAGCAGTTTTGGTTATCCTAGTGACAGGTGGGATTTTCAAGTATATTGAGTTTCTCCTAAATCTATACTTACTTGCATACATATATCCTTAAGGAAATGCCCTTGGTATATGTTCAGATGTTACGAGTTGAAAAGTAGCGTGTATTTGCTGGGTGATCAACTTGTATCTTGAGATTGAGCTAAAAGTGTTTTGTGCACACGTCTCTAATAGAAAGTCTGTTTTTGATATTTTCCTGGGAATTTTTTTTGACAGTCAAGAAATAGTTGTTACTTTAAAATTTTTAGTTTGAAGTCATTATTTCTAGTTTAAAATCTCTCCATGAATGGCTTTTTAACTACAGCCTAAACAGCTGAATGGCAACTTAGTGATTTAGACTGTGTCTCTAAGTAAAAAATAAAAAAGGCCCTGGGTATAATCCCCAGTACCAGGGGAAAGAAAATTACACAAAGCAAGCATATCTTGTGTTATATCACAAAATATAGAAGTTATATTTAAATATTTCAGCAGATAACCTGAAGTTATTTTCTTTTTTTTCTTTGCGATGCTGGGGATTGAAATCTGGGCTTCACACATCCTAAGCAGTCATTCTACCACTGAGCTGTACCCCCAGCTCACTAAGATTATTTTAAAAAACTTTTATTATGATATTATATATAATACATACTATTATATATAGTATAGTATTATATTCAGAAGTCAAATAGTGTAGAGGACCCAATTGATTGATCACTCAGCTTCATCAATTATTAACTCATAGCCAAGGCTCATCTTGCTATGTGTTGCACTCCTTCCCTCAGACTGGATTATTTTGAAATCTTAAAATAATACATAATATTAGCAATTTTTTACCAAATTGCCTCAGGCTCTTTGGACAATTTACTTTCTCTCCCGCCTCTCCCCAGGATTGAACCCAAGACCTTTTCAGTGAACTATATCATATCCCTCGCTGTTATTCTTTCCTTTTTCTTTCTTTTTTTTTTCTTTTTGAAATAGAATCTAACTCTGTAGTCCAGGCTAGCCCTGACCTGAACTCACTAGCCCAGGCTGACCTCTAGCCCCCAACAATCCTGCCTCAGCTTTTGGATTACAGGCATACACCACCACATCTGGCTTAATGTGATGTTGGGGAATCGGACTAAGGGCCTTGGGCTTGCTAGGCCTCTGACCCTGAGCTGTGCCCCAGTGTCCATCCCTTTCTCTTTAGACAAGTTCTTGCTAAGTCACTAAATTGCCCAGGCTAGGCTTGAATTTGCAGTCCTCCTGCCTCAGCCTCCTAGATTGCTGTGCTACAAAATTTACTTTCAGTCAAATTATAGTTTTCGCTCTCTCTCTTGGGTTGGGGGCATCTCATTTCTGTTTATACACGATTGCTATGAAGCAGGAGAGAAATCAGCAGCTAAATTAGCTCTGAATATAGTGCTTTCCACCACTCAAAAGCAAACCCAAATTCACCCTAGTTTCAAACTTTGCCCGGGAAAGCAACCTATTTTCTTTCTTTCTTTTTCTTTTTTGAGATGTCTCATACTCTGTGGTCCAGGCTGGCTGCAAACTCCTGACCATCCTTGTGCCTCAGCCTCCTGAGGGCTGGCTTACAGGCATGTACCACCATGCCTGGTGAAAGCAACAATTCTTGAACTGTTAATTGAAAAGCAATCAGAAATAGATTTCCTTAACCCTGTTTTGGTGGTGGCCTACCTGTTACGCCACTTTTATATACTTCATTTTACTTAGTTCTGGTTTATTCATTTTCTTTTTTCTTCCTTTTTTGAAACAGGGTCTTGCTCTGTAATCCAGGCTGGTCCTGAACTCACTGTGGAGCCCATGGTGGCCTTGAATTCAGGGCAGTCCTCCTGCCTCAGCCTCCCGGGTGCTGCCACCACACCCCAGCTTTTATGTGGTACTGGTGAATCAAACTTAGGGCCTTGAGCTTGCTAGACATACTTTAACCTTTGTATCACTCCTCTAGCCACTTTTTTGGCATATTCATTAAGCAGTTTTATGATTTTTTTTGTTTTTTAAGATTTGCATGTCACATCCTTTTCCCATTCCCCCAGTCATGTCCCCTTTCCCTTACCACAAAGTTTGTCTTTCTTCCATCTCACATTTTATGTATTTTTTTTTTTGTATTAGAGAAACCATATGATACCTAGCCTTCTGTGTCGGATTCGTTTCGTTAAGCATAATGGCCTCAAGGTGCATCAGTTTCCTGCAGGCGACTGTTTTGTCCTTCTTTATGGCACAGTGGTAACTCCATTGTGTGTATATATACCATATCTTTATCCATCCGTCTGTTGTTGAACATATTGGCATGGGATATTTATTTTCAATTTTTTTGAGAAATCTCCATATTGCTTTCCATGGTGGTTGTACCATTTTACAGTCTCATCAGCCATATAAGGGGTTCCTTTTCCCCTACAGCCTTGCCAATATATGTATTTTCTTGAGTTCTTACGACCATCCATCTTACTGGCATTAGCTGAAATTGCAGTGTTGTTTTGCTTTTCTTTTCTTTGATACTAAGTCACTTTTAAAAGAATAGCTTTTTTTTCTCGCTCTGTGGCCCGGACTGGTCCTGAACTCAGTATGTAGCTCAGGCTAGCCTTGGACTGACAGCACAGCAGTCTTCCTCAGACTCCAGAGTGCTGGGATTACGGGCATGCACCACCACACCAATTTATGTGGTGCTGGGGAATTGAACTCAGGGCCTTGCACTTGCTATACAAGACCTTTAACTACTGTTATGTTCCTATAGTTCCGAAAGAGAATAGTTTTAAGGCTGGAGAAATAGCACAGCAGAATGCCCTGAGTTCGCTTCCCTGGCACCATATAAGCTACATTTGGTGGCGGACACCTGTAATCCCAGCACTGGGGAGGCTGAGGCAGAATTACTGTGAATTTGAGGCCAACCTGGGCTACATAGTGAGTTCAGGACCAGCTTGTCTCAAAAACAAAAACAAAACAAAAAGAGGAAAAGGGAGAATAGCTTTGTGTCAACATTAAACTACAGTTAATAGTTCATAATGAAAACTTGCAAAGTCTCTTTGTATGAGTCATGTTAATTCATTGCTGTCACAGCTTGGTTTAGAAAAAGTTTTTTTTTTTGAGGCAGGATGTTGCTTTACAGAGTCTGGTCCTGATCTCTCTGTGGAACCCATGCTGATCTTGAACTTAAGGCAGTCCTCTTAGCCTGAGTGCTGAGATTACAGGTGTGTGCCATCCAGCCCAGTTTATGTGGTGCTGGGGAGTTGAACCCAGGGCCTTGAGTTTGTGATGCAAGTGCCTTAATCACTGTGCTATTCCTCCAGCCCCTAGAATAAGTATTAAGCAAAGGATACCTGATTTAAGAATCCTTTGTTCTAGAATTGTTTACCAAAAGAGCCATGTCTATTTTTATTTATAAGTAAGTGTAAATGAAACCTTAATTTTAGTGAGTAGAGTGAAATCACAGCATAGATGTTCATGTTTTTGTTGTCTGAAAAGAGCTGGGGGTGTAGGTAGTGATAGAGCACTTACCAGGCACATGCGAGGTCCTGAATTTTGTGCTAGCACCTCAAAAACCAGAGGAACTGAATGTGGAAGTTGACAGGAATGTTATAAATGTTTCCTGTTACTTAATCTTCAGATTTCTGGTCATGAATAATTTCCAGTTTTTAAATATGTAACAGTGTTATTGTCTGAAGATTTACTTTTGAGTTTGGTCATGTTCAGTGAGGGTGTTATGTGTTGTATTTAGTGATTACATGCTGGGAGGTGTGAGGAATGGATATTCCTTTTAATTTCAGAAAAAGCCCAATTTGCTATCTAGAAACTACAAAGTATATTTTAAAAATCTTAATACTCTTCCCATTAGGCTTAAAGCAAAACTCTTAAGTATTTAAAATTATTATAAATATGATTTCTTCAGAATCAATCTCTCCCTTTTATTTTGGAGACAGGATCTTGCTTAATAGTCCAGGCTGGCCTGGCCTTGAGTTCAAAGCTATCCTCCTGCTTCAGCTTCCTGAATACTGGGATTCTTTGTTTTAAGATTCAGCCAGTAGAGCTGGAGGAATAGCACAGCCGGTAGAATGCTTGACTAGCAAGTGCAAGGCCCTCAGTTTGATTCCCTAGCACTACATAAGCTATGTGTGGTGGCGCGTACCTGTAATACCAGTGCTCTGGAGGCTGAGGCAGGAGGATTGCTGTGAGGTTGAGGCCAGCCTGGGAGTAGTGTAGTGTAGTGTAGTTCAGGACCAGTCTGAACTACAGAGACCCTGTTTCAAAACAAAACAAAAAAAAGCTTGGGTAAATATTAATACTACATGCATTATTTAAGTATCAAGAAATATTAAATTCAAATAAATCGTAGTATAATTACTTAAAACTCAGCCATAAAGCTTAAGAAAACCTGTTAGTTCATTTTGGCATTTCACAACATGCTTGAGTATATGTCAGGGTTATACCAAATAAAAACAAATTTTTAGGCAAAAAAAAAAAAAGCCAGTGCCTGAGTCTAAGGCCAGCCCAGGCTCCATAGTTCAGGACCAGCCTGGGCTACAGAGCAAGACCCTGTCTCAAAAACCTCCCAAAAACAAAAAACCCCAAAACAAAAAACCTAGAAGGCCCTTTTTATATTCAAATTAAGTGTGGAAATGTACATGACTCACCTCCCCCAAATTCCAAGGCCCAGACCATCAGTATCAATCCTGGTATGATCATGTAAACTGTTTTCATCCAACGTTGCTCCTAATAAGGATGTGCAGATATTTAATGAAGGAGGCTCAACTTAAATCTAATTCATAAGTCCACTTTCTTTGACACCTTTTACTGGTTGAAGTAAGAGTAAAATTATTAACCAATGTATTCTTGAAATTCAGATTTTTAAAAAGGTATTTTCGAGGGATGTCACAGTCAGTTTCAGCGACTTTGTTTTTATGAACCTCCACAGCGGTCATATGACATGTTTTGCCACGCTGGGTAACGCACCATTGCATTGTCAGAGAAAATGGAAATTCTCTCCCTTCAAATGAAAGCTGTTTTCTTTTCTCTTAGACTGTGATTTTAGAAACTTCAGACTTTGGTTTCACATTAGACCTATTACAGGTTCTTTTATTTTCAGGCTGTATTGTTCAGGCTGATCCTGAACTCATTATGTAGTCCATGCTGACCTGAAAGTCATGACAGTTCTCTTGCCCTAGACTCCTGGGTGTTGGGATTATAGGCAACAGATTGTGTTAAATTAATTTCTGGTGGTGACTTTTGTGGTTGAAATACCACTGGTACAATTTTCTATGTGAGAGACTTTTAAAATAAAACTTTCATTAGGTGCAAATCTCATTTCTGCTGCTCCAAAAAATATAAATTGCAAGTTAAAGGTTGAACCATGAGAAGACATGTTAGTTGCTATGTTATTTTCTTAAAACATTTTGTTATGAAAAATGTCAAATATGCTGAAATTTTTAGTGTGCACCTTTAATCAGTACCCGAACTTCTACATTCAACAGTTTACTGTACTTGTTTTATCATGTCTATTCCATCTGTCCATCCATCTTAATTCATTATTTCAAAGTAAGTTGCAACATCACATGAAATACGTAAGTAGCTATATTTGTTACAGTTTACTTATTTTTTTTTTTTTTGTAGTCCTGGGGTCCAACCCTTGAGCATGGTAGATAAGGTTACATCCTGTATCTCTAGCTTTTAGATGTGTTGTGTTTTTGTTGGTGGTGGAAGTGATTTTTTTTTTTTTTTGACTGAGGATGGAAGCCAGGGCCTTCATACTGAACTACAGCCCCCATTCATACATGTTTTAGTTTTGATTTTGAGATGGAGTTTCACTAAGTCACTAATTTGCGAAAGCTGGGTTCACACTAGAGCTCTGCTTGCCTCAGCCTCCGAGCCTCCCAGAATGCTGGGATTATAGGCTTTAACCACCAGGCCTGCCTAATTTTAAACTGACTAAGTGGGGCTGGAGCTCAGAGGTTAAGAGTGCTTGCCTAGCAAGCGCAGGGCCCAGAGTTCTTTTCCCCAGCACTATGTAAGCTGGATGTGGTGGCGCACACCTGTAATCCCAGCACTCCAGAGCGAAAGCAGAACGATTGCCATGTGTTCAAGGTCAGCCAGGGCTACTTACTGAGTTCAGGACCAGGCTGGACTGCAGAGCAAAACTGTATCTCAAAAAGAGAAAGCCCTCTAAGTTATTTTGAGATCTTTAAAAGCCAAGAGCTTTGTTGATTTTTAAGTTCTAAGTTTGCTTTGATTTCAGAACACTTTTTAAAAAATTTTTGGGCTGGAGGAATGGCTGAGCAGTTAAAATGCTTGCCTAGCAAGTGCTATGTCAAGTGTTAAGTACCTGAGTTCAATTCCCCAGCACCACATAAGCTGGACGTGGTGGTGCATGCCTGTCATCCCAGCACTCAGGAGGCTGAGGCAGGAGGATTGCCATGAGTCCAAGGCCAGCCTGGGCTACAGAGCAAGACCCTGACTCAAAAATAAATAAATAAATAAACTTTTTTGAGTCAAGGTGTAGCAGTAGATTAACTGAAATAGAAGTAGAAAAATATATGTAAGCGCTTTTGATTAAAAAACTAGTTTTCAAAGTATTAATCTGTAACCCATCTGACTTCTGTTTAATCTGTGATCTGATTTGGAAAGGAGATGTGATAACTTCGTGGGTTTAACAGTTATTGGAGCCAAACTGACCATTTAATTTACTAGAAGGTTTTGTCCCGTCTGCTGTACTGCAGAGACTGCACACCCTTTGGGAAGTGCCTGCCCTCCTCCCCTTACCCCGGCTGAATGCTGAGGGCTGGGCCTGCCTTACCCTGTTACCTCACTCACTGTCTGGTATCGCCCTAGGACTCCTGCCCTGTGGAGGGTTTGTTTTTAGTCAGCATATTCTCTGTTCCTAATTAGTTTTGTTTTTTTAACAAGTGGTATGTAGCAGTAAGTTTATATTTATAGATGTTTATGTGACTGAGGACAGAATTAGTGAATTTTTTTGGAAATTTGCTAGTATTTATTGAGCTCTTACTATGTGGCTTTGTTAGCATTACAGGATAGAATTGCTTGATGCTGCAAGGAATCATGTCAAGTTGGATTTATCTAAAATACCACTTGGGCTGAGGCAGGAGGACTGCTGTGTGTTTGAGGCCAGCCTCAATTACAGAGTGAAAAAAAAGTATGTTTGTTTGTGCATTGCATTTCATTGAGCTCGTAGTATCAAGGATTGAGTTGTGGACCCTTTAGATTATATTTTCTCCTTTCCCTTCATACCAGAGTTTTATGAAACAGTCTCATGATATGCTCCAGCTGGCCTCAGACTCAGGATCCTCCTTTGTCCCTCCCAGATGCTGGAATTATACCCGAGGAAAGGTTGCTTTTGTTAAACTTGCTAGCATCTTTGTGGAGTGACAATCATAGTAGCTGGGAATACTGAGTCCCTTAAGAGGCCAACTAGCTAGATTCTTTCTCTACTACTGAAGTATTAGCCCTGGGGCATAAGCAGGTTCGACTCAAAAGCCAGTGCCCTTCCAGAAAGTCGTGTTTCCTTTCTACTCATGCTTAATTGCTTTTTGTAGAGGCTAATTGATTCTGCTTTTCACTAGTACTTACTCCCCCTACTACCCCACCCACTTCAGATAGGATATATTTTTTCCTTTCTAGGATGAAATATTTTCATGAGAACTTTAGATTGGTTTGAAGGGAAGTCTAAGTAATACTCAGGTGTGGTTTTGTAGCTTTTTCCTTTTTCATTTTTAACCCCTGAGGATGGAAACTAGGCCTTCAAGAATACTAGGCAAGCACTGTACCGACCACCTACTGCCCCCGCCTAGCACTCAGCCTTTTAAGAGACTTTTTATTTTTTATTTTTTTTGAGCCAGGTCTCACACTCTGTAGTCCAGGCTGGTTCTGAACTCTACATAGCCCAGACTGGCCTTACACTCAGGACAGTCTGCCTTTCTCAGCCTCCTGAGTGCTGGGATTGCAAGAGTGAACCATCATCATACCCAGTTTATGTAATGCTGGGAAACTGAACTCGGGGGAAGCATCCAGCCCCAGAACATTGAGAGCGTGTTTGTTTGCATGCGTATATATGTGTGTGTGTTAAGATAAAATTTAAAGCAGCCCCCAGGGGTGCATGCCTTGTAATCCCAGCACTTTGAGAAGCTGAAGCTGGAGGAGTATCTTAAATTTCAACCCAGCCTAGGCAATTTGGCAAACTGAGTAAGACTTTGTCTCAAATAATAAAAGTGGGCATTGGATATAGGTCAGAGTGAAGTCCCTGTGTCCAGTCTCTAGTCCACAGAACAAGACAACAAAAATCTTCTATGCTCATGCACAGGTTTGTGTATGGGTATGATCTGGAGTAAATACAATGTTTTATTAACTTTTAACTTTGGTTGAAGGACTCTGTTTTCTAAATTGTTGCTATAATCTGTCACTCTGGAGGTTTAGCTCAGTGGTTGGAGTGGTTGCTTAGCATGTACCAGGCCCTAGGTTCAGTCCTTAAGCACTATGTAAAAAAAAATTAGCCTAGTGTGGTGGCATATAACCATCAACACTTGAGAGACTGAGGCAAGAGGATTGCTGTGAGTTCAAGGCCAGCCTGGGCTACATAGTTCAGGATCAGCCTGGATTAGCGAGACTTGGTCTCATGATACATTCCAGCTGACCTCAGACTCGGGATTCTCCTTTCTGCCTCCTAAATGCTGGGATTATATGCATGTGCTATTACACCTGAGGAAAGGTATAAAAAATTGTCATTGAAGTTTTTTTGTTTATTTATTTTTTGGTACGAGGGATGGAGCCCAGAGCCTTTACACGAAGCTGCATTCCCAGCCTTTTTTTGAGACAGGGTCTAAGTGTCTGGGTTGCCCTGCTTGGTTCAAATTTCTGATCTTCCAACTTCTGCCGCTCAGATTTTAGGCTAGGATTATAGGTCTGTGACACTGAGCCCAGTGAAGTGTTTTTGTTGATGCTTTGTTTTGGTACTGGAGGTCCACTCCAGGGCCTTTGCATTAAGCTAAATTTCTAGCCCATTTTTCAGTTATTATTTTGGGATAGAGTTGCCCAGGCTAGACACCAGCTGCAGTCCTGCCTCGGCCTCCTGGGACCTGGCTTGAAGCTTGTTAAAAATGACTTGTGAACTGTAATCAAGGACATTGGTAAGACAAATTAGCTTCTTTTGAATTACTATACTCTGCTTAATGGATAGAGAAATAGTAGGTGTTTGCTGAATTCTTCCCAGATGTTTCTAAGATCTAATTCCCAGCTAATGCTGTTGGTTGTATTTAATGCAAATTTCTACTTAATATTGAACTACTTCCTGAATAATTTCTCTTTTCATTAAATCAGTCTACCTGAACCAGAAGTCTGTCTGGTTCTTCACCAAGAGTTGTCCCTTTGGCTAGTCTTTTTATTTTTTTTTAAAGGTCTTGATATGGTTTGTGTTAATTTTCTGTGCTTTACAGGAGTTTATTGATGTATCACCTCTTTTTCCTCTTCCACTCTCTCATCCCCCCTTCCCTTTTCACAGAGTTCACCTTCTCTTTTTTCTGTATTTTTTTTTTTTTTTTGGTTTTTCTTTTGTTAGACAAACCATATAACTTTTTGGGTCTGGTTCATTTTGCTAAGCATCATGGTCTCAAGATGCATCCATTTTTCTACAAATGCCTGTAGAAAAGGTTAGATTGGTGAAAGTAAAACCTGCCTTTGGATTTGTGCTTGTAGTGAGATAGTATATGAGATTCCATTTCATTCCGTGTATTGAGGTGACTGCATAGTCTAATGTGTGCCTCACTGATCATGGAAAGCTGGTGGAAATGTCTTTTCTAGGGATGACACATGCAGGTAATACTGCTTCAGTTGTTAGTCTCATGACTCCCCTCCAGGATGAGCTTTATGATCTCACTAGAGCTTGTCTGATTCTCACATTTTTGCTTTTTTTCAAAGTCCATGCTTTCCATAGATTAAAATTAACTGAGGCATGAATTTTTTACTTTTGTAGATTCCACCTTGATCCCTGATACAAATTGGATCGTTGTCTGCTGTTGCCATTATGTTTTTATACACAGTGATAAGGCTGATTGTGCTCAGAAGCCTATTTCTTTGTTGTGCAATTTAATCAACCTTCTCACTGTGGCTCCATGACCCTTTACCTAGATGACAGTCAGATATGCTTAGGTAAATATGTTTCTCTTTGGTTTACAGTAGAGTAAACCCTTACTGGAGAAATGGTCTTGCTCTGTAGCTCGGATTGGGTGGGCCTGGACTCATTGAGGAGACCAGGCTGATCTTGAATACAAAGCAATCCTGCCTCAGGCTTGCAAGTGCTGGGATTTCAGGTGTGCACCACCAACCCTGGCTTATGTGGTGCTGGGAAATTGAACTCAGGGCCTTAAGCTTGCTAGGCAGGCATTTTAAATTGTGTGCTATCCGTCCAGCCTTATTTATTTCAAAGGGAGCGTCTCACTCTGTAGCCCAGGCTGGTTCTGAACTCACTTTGGCTAACCTTGGCCTCATGGCAGTCCTCCTTGCTCAGCCTCCGGAGTGCTAGTATTACAGGCATGCACCACCACGCCCAGCTTATTTATTTATTTATTTTATTTATTGAAATGCAGTCTCATTCTGTATTCCTTCCTGGTCCTGAAATCACTATATTGCCCTGCCTGCCCTTGAACTCACCATCATGCCTAGCTCATTTTTCTTTCTTAATAGTGTACTTTGAAATTTTTATTTTTTAATTTTTGAGACAGGGTCTCATTTTGCAGTCCAGGCTGATTTTGAACTCAGTGTGTAGCCCAGGCTAATATTAAACCCACAGTAGTCCTCTTGCCTCAGCCTTCTGAGTGCCGGAATTACAGGCGTGCACCACTTTGCCCAGTTTATGTGGTGCTGGGGAATTGAACTCACATGCTTTAACCGCTGAGCTATTCCTCCAGCTCTCCCTCTTCCTTTTTAGAAACAGAGTCTCGCTTTGTAGTCCAGACTGGTCCTGAGCTCACTATGTAGCCCATACTGGCGTTGAACTCGGGGTAGTCTTCCTGCCTTAAGCCTTCTGACTGCTGGGGTTACAGGTGTGTGCCACCATGCCTGGTTTTCCAGGTTATATATTAAAAGGAAGGAGCCTACAGTTGTATCTTGCTCAGTCTTGTTCAGCTGAGTGGCAGAGGCAGGACCCAAATTCAGATCCCTGCAGGAGTTTTCTACGGTAGCCGAACAACAACTGTATAATTTGCTCTTATCCTAAATCAGAGTTCACAGCTAAGGGAGGTTTATGTTGTTGTCTTTCTCACTTTGTAAGGTGTTGTGTGTTATAAATGATTTGTTACTATTAATTAAAATGCCTCTGTGACTTATTTTAAAAGCTTGAATTGGATTGAATGTTAATTTTTTTTTTTTGGGGGGGAGCGGGAGGCGGCCAGCATCTTGCATTGTAGTCCGGGCTCATCCCGAACTCGCTGTGTAGTCTATGCTGGCCTTGAACTCATGGCAGTTCTCCTGCCTCAGCCTCCAAAGTGCTGGTATTACAGAGGTGCATCACCCTGCCTGGCTTATGTGGTGCTGGGGAATCAAACTCAGGGCCTTGTGTTGGCTGAGCAAATACTCTTAACTGTTGTGCTGTTCCTCCAACCCTTGATTGGGAGATTTTTAAAAATGAATTTGCTCATGGATGTGTGAATGTATATAAATGAATCTGTACTAACACTTGTGTAAAGATATTCTATGTGCAAATGGTTGCAGATCTGCATTTCTCCTCTTTCTGTTTTTGAGGCACTTTGCTTCTGACTATTGTCATTACATGTGACCCTGGCAGCTCCATTTTTCATTAGAGTTTTTATTTTTTACTTCTGCTTTGGGCCGATAACAGAAGTTCAGTATAGATGGGCTCAGATTGAGGGAAGCCCCATTGATGTAAATAGGCATGCATAGATTGTGTTAAATAACCTCGGATACTTTTCAGTTCCTGTTCATGGCAGGTGTGTGTGGAGGGGGGTGGATGGGGTTGCGTGGATGTGGTATTAGAGATTGAATTTAGGGCCTTCATAGCGAGCTACATCCTTAGCCCATTTATAGTTTTGATGTTGAGACAGTGTAGCTAAGCCATTAAGTTGTCCAGGCTGAGCCCAAACTTGGAATCTTTCTGCTTCAGCTTTCCACCGTGCTGGGATAATGGGCCTATTGTCAGGACTAAATACATGGCACTGTATTTTTTTGAATAGGTAAGGTTATGGAATAAGTAGGTTCTTGATTGGATTTTTTTTTTCCCCTACTGGGGCTCAACTCAGCTTCCCCAGCCCTTCTTAATTTTCATGTTCAGACAGAGTCTTGCTAAGTTGCCTAGGCTGGGCTTTAAACTGCCAATTCTTCTGCTTCGGTCTCTCAGAATACAGGGATTACAGGTGTGTGCTACTGTACCTGGCTTGGGAATTTGTTAATACAGGTTGAATATTCCTTAACTGACTTGCTTGGAATGAGAAATATTTCTGATTTAGGTTCTCTTTTTAAAATCTCTTATTCACAGATTTTTGTTTTGTTGTTTTTGGTAGTACTAGGGATCAAACCCCGGGCCTTAAATATGCTCAGCAAGTGCTCTGCCAGTGAGCTCTAGACCCAGCCTAGTATTTTAATTTTGAAACATTTTCATATATTTACAGTTTGAGCATCACTCATACAGATATCTGAAATACTTGAAAATTGAAACATTTTGAAGATATTTTAGATATTCAGATTAGGGGAATCATCCTGCACAGTATGCTCTTTACAAAAAGAAGAAATTGGGGCTCAGGGGATACCTCCATAGAGCATTCATAACCAGCCTGGACTATAGAGCAAGACCCTGTCTCCAAAAAAAAAAAAAAAAAAGGTACTCAAGAACAAATGGGCGTTCATGATTTTTCTCTTCCTTTATTTATTTTTTTCTTGAGACAGGAGTTTGCTTCATAGTTCAGGCTGATCCTGAGCTCACTAGCCCAAGCTGGTCCCTAACCCACATCAGTCCTCCTGCCTTAGCCTCCAGAGTACTGGGATTATAGGAATGTGATGTGCCACCATTCTCGGTTTATGTGGTGCTGGGGAGTTGAACTCAAGGCCTTGAAATTGCTAGCCGAGCACATTAACCTCTGAGCTATTCTTCCAGCTCCTGATTTTATCTTTGAAATAATTTTTTTTTTTTTGAGACAGGGTCTCACTCTGTGGTCCAGGCTGGTCCTGAACTCACTTCAGAGTCCAGGCTGCCCTTGGACTCATGGCAATCCTCCTGTTTTAGCCTCTCGAGTGCTGGGATTACAGGCGTGCGCCACCACGCCCAGCTTATCTGGTGCTGGGGAATTGAACTAGGGTACTTAGCACTTACTAGGCAAGCACTTTAACCACTGAGCCATTCCTCCAGCCCATCTTTGAAATCATTTTGAACCACAACTTTTTATTGTCTGTGAAGTCATACTACCCGTGAGAAACTGAGAAGAGCAAAAATACTTTGTCATAAAAATGTAGAGATTGTGAGGGTGCTCTAGTTGCCACATCAGTTACCCATTGACCACCAGCCTTGATTTGGCTAATCTGGCTGGCAGGGTGGGTGTCCCCTTCCTCTCTCGTAACCCCATGTGTATCCCTGCCAGAGGATGACCTTTCTCTGGTCAAGGGTATATGAATAGCAGTCCTCCTAATAGAACCTCCAGACAAACTCTCAAGGTCCATAAAATTGCAGAAAGTGGGCCATGGTGTAGCTCTGTGGTTAGGGCACTTGTCTAGCAAACAAAAAACCCTGAGTTTGTCTCCCCAGCTCTACATAAGCCAGGCATGGTGATGCTTGCTGGTAATCTCAACATTTGGGAGGCTAAGGCAGGAGGATTGCCCTGAGTTTGAGGCTCACCTGGCTATGTAGTAAGTTCTGGACCAGTCTAAACTGCAGAGGTAAACACGGTCCATCTGTCCGTCTCCCCCAACTCCTGTGCTTCTGAAGTTAAGGAATTTTATTTGTTGTTGACTCCTGGCCTTTTTTAAAATTTGTTTTTGTAGTATTAAGGATCAAGCCCAGGGTCTTCGTATTGAGCTACATCCCTAGCTCATTTTTGGTTTGAGGCAAGGACTCATGAGGTCGCTAAAATGCATAGTCTGGGCTCAATCTTGTGATCCCCTTGCCTCTGCCTCCCAGAATTGTAGGTTTTTGCTACCAGGCCAAGCTACTATGCAGTTTTAAAGAGAAGAGGGAACACCTGAGAGGTTGTGAATTAAATTCTGTCATCTTAAATTCAGTTCTTAAAAAATGATTGTTTTGTATTTGCTAGAGATAGTGCACATTCCTAGTGTGCAATTTTATAAAACACTTTACAGGATTCCCTCTTATAATTGCATTTACATTATCAGCCATATGGCAGGGACATTTATGAATAAATTGTTCAGCTGCTAGTTATGTAAGGAAACCTCTCAAGTTTGGAAATCAGACTTAAGTGATTGGATAGTATGTGATGTCCAGTTTCTTAAAAAGAATTTCTGAGGTATCCATCATTACCTTATCAGGAAGTAGTTGAAAAAAGAAAGTTCTGTGTTTTGAGTGCTGCACAGTGCTCTTCTCTCAGTTGCTAGGCAGTTAGATCTTTTCTTGACCCTATGGTGTACACTGCTCCAAACCATGACATCTTGCTCTCAGAAAACTTTCCTACTTTTAAGTTTTAGGTTTCCCCAGAATTTGAGCAAAATGTGTTTTAATTTTCAGAAAAATACCCTACCCTAGTAAATTGTTTCTTATTTTCTAGGAGTTTCCTAGCCACATAACCTCAGAACTGAGTGAAAATACGACATTGTTTCCAGAGCACCGCCTTGTTAAGGTACCCATAATTTGGCTTTAAAATGTCAAGGTGTCTGTAATTGATGATACTTCTGAATTTCTCATTGACTTGTGTGGAATATAAAGTAATTATTACTTTTGACTGTGATGTTAGAGAAATGGAAAGAATTTTATGCAGCTTGAATTTTTTGTTTTTGATTTAATTAAAAGTAAATGCAAGAAAAGTTGTTGACAAGAACATAAAACCATCTAGTTAGAATTGTCTTTTTTTGAGACAGGAACTTGCTCTGTAATCCAGACTGCTCTCAAGCTCACGGTATAGCCCAGGTTGGCCTCAAACTCAACAGCAATCCTCCTGTCTCAGCCTTGAGAGTGCAAGATTACCAGCATGGACCACCATGCCCAGATACGTGTGCTGAGGGATTGAGCACTGGGCCTCGTGCTTCTTAGGCAAGTGCTTTGATTAATGAGCTATATCCCCAGCTTTGTAATTTTATTTTCTGAAAGGAAAAGTCAGTTAGCTATTTAATATCATTGAACCAAGTCTGTTCTTAGTCAAAAATGTCACACGGTAGAACTCTTAAATCTTCAGCCATTTATGAATATCTATTTTGGTTAGTTTAAGATATTTTCTTGTGTTTTTATAAATTTTACAGTGTTTACAAAAATATGTTTAAATATATGTTTGGATTTAGTTATTTTTAAGAATGCCTCCCAGAGAAGGTTAGGTCTTGTAAAGCTGTAGAGGTGATTTTTTTTTTTTCACTTTAGAGTGGTGTAATGGATTTTCTAGGGTGAATAATTATGCATTTTATTTTAGGAACCATTTCTTTAAGTAGACTACCCAACAGCTACATTTGTGTGGAAAGAAAATCCTCACTTGTCTACCTGGCAGTAGACCAGGTGTGAGCCAGGACCACAGGCAGTTACTTGTTCTGAGAACAAGAATAGCCTGTGTAGTTTTTAGGCATTATATTAGGCTGATTTTATTGTCTTGTGAGTGAGTGTGACTCCTCAGGGCTAATATTTATGTCTTTCTCTTGAGCATCAAGTACATACTTTTTTTTTAGTAGTTGCCCTTTTTTAAAGAACATTATATAATAGTGACTTAATATATGTATGTTGATAGCCCTGCTCATTTCTTTGGTGTTGATTGTGACACCGTCATTTTGGAAATGATTATGTAGGTCAGTAGTCATTGACATGCTTCTTTACGTTTGTTGGTCTTGTCTGCGGGTGCTTGGCAATGTTTGGAGTCAGTGAATTATTCTTTTGGGAGTTATATACAGGTAGGGAGAAATGGTGGAGAGTGGGTTTGCTTATAGAAAACATAACCACAAGCTGGGGATGGTGCCGCATGCCTGTTATACCAGCATTCAGGAGACCGAGGCAGGAAGACTGCTGTGCATTTGAGGTCATCCTGGCTCCATAGTGAGTTCAGAATCAGCCTGGACTACAGAGCAAGACCTTGTCTCAAAAAAATGAAAAAATGTAACTACATTATGCCTTGAAAGATGTGTCACAAAAAGGTCCTGGAAGTATCTGTGGACGTAAGGAATGATAAGGGTGTTTTAGGTGTATTTCAAGGGTAATGAAAGGACTTTATATTACAGGAAAAGTACCAAGTTTCTGTGGAAGTGGAGCCTTTCAGAAAATTAAGAACAGCAAATTAGGGACGAGGGGTGGAGCTCCATGGTTAGAACACTGGCCTAGCATGTGTAAGGCCCTGGGTTCAATTCCCCAGCACCACATAAAAATTATCCAGGTCTGGTGGTGCATGCCTATAATCCCAGCACCCAGGAAGCAGAGTCAGGATTGCTGTGAGTTCCAAGCCAGTCTGGGTTCCATAGTGAGTTTAGGACCAGCTTGGGTTACAGAGCCAGACCCTGTCTCCAAATGAATCAGTCAATCAATTAAATTATTAAAGGTTGCTTAAACGTTTCTTCTTTTCTGTAATGGAAGAAGTGTTCTCTCTTCAGTAACACATGTACTGAAGTTAGAGTGAGACAAAAGATTTGGCATGGCTCTTACACAAGAATGTCATACAAACTTACAAAATATCTGTTATTTGCATATCTGTATTAAGAAAGCATTTCTTTGCTCATCAGATAGGTTCTTGGGCTGGGGGCATAGCTCAGTGGTTAACGTGCTTTTCCTGTTGTGCACAAGGCCTTGAGGTTTATTCCCTAGCACCACATAAAATTAACCAGGTGTGGTGCCACAGGCCTGCAATGCTGGCATTTTGAGAGGCCAAGGTAGTATAGGATTGCTGTGAGTTGAGGTCAACCTGGGCTACATAGTTCAGGTCAGCCCTGTCTCAGAAAAAAAGAAAAACAGACTCTTTCCCACACTTGGGAATATAATTTGCCATTTATGGGTTTACGTGTAGTAAGTGCTTATTAATAAGTTACTATTTTAATAAATTATTTTCGAATATTGAATGAATATATTCTGAATTGCAGTTGGTATGTTGCTAATCCTTTATCATGACAGGGAAAATAGAATGCTTGTTTGTATTTGAGTCATGTTATGACATGAAATTTACTGCAGGATTTGCAAGGGGAGATATTTAGTGAGATGTTTGTGTTGCTCTTAAAATTGTTCAGAATTGAGATTACTTTTTCTTAGTTCATTTTATTTCTTAGAGCCACGTCTTGTATGGAAGTACCTTTGTTACTACAAAGGTATTTTTCACAATGTTGTGTTGATTTTGCAGAAGTATGGATACTACTTTGTAATCAGGTGCTCATCCATTTAAAAATACTGGTTACTAAAAACGCTTAAGTAACAAGCCTGGTGGCACATGCTTGTAATCCAGTTACTTGGAAGGCTAAGGCAGAATGATTCCAAGTTTGAGACAGGCCTGGGCAACTCACGGAGACCACCTTGTCTTAAAAATTAAGAATGGTGGGAGATGTGTTCCAGTGGTAGACCTTCTGCCTAGTGCAAGTGAGGCCCTGGGTGCAGTTCCCTCTAGGTGCCCCCCTACCCACAAAAGAACCTCAGGTAGTTATTTTATGCTGTGAAGATTTTATAATTTGTTAGTTGACTAGGCACTATTGCAGATAGATCTGCAAACTAGCTCTAGAAGGATCTGCCTTCCTTTGTATTAAGTTACTCAGACTTCATGCTCACTATGGTGTAGTCATGTTGAGTTCACTGCTGAGTGAAGAATACACATTTGTGCCTGATCACTTTTTAGCATACTATGTATAAGTTGAAAAAGGCTTTTGTGGAATACATTTGCCTGTGTTCCCCTTTTCCTTTTTGTATAAAAAGTACTTGACACTTGTAAAATGGTGGTTGCCAGCCAAGATGGAATTGGTTGTTTGTTTGATACAGGGGGTAGAATTTAGAAGTGCTGTACCACTTGAGATGCATCCTCAGCCTCTTTTGCCTTGGCTGGGCTTGAATTTTATGATTGTGTTGCATCAGCCCCTGAGTAGCTGGGATTATTAGTGTACACCACCAAATCTGCATTTTAGAGATAGCTATGCGCTTTTTTCTTTCTTTCTCTCTCTCTCTTTCCTTCTTTCCTTCCTTCCTTCCTTCCTTCCTTCCTTCCTTCCTTCCTTCCTTTATCTTATACTGGGGATTTAACCAAGGGTATTTGCACCAAGCTACATCCCTAGCCCGTTTAATGTTTTTATTTTGAGACAGGGTCTCACCAAGTCATTCGGGCTTAAATTTGTGATCCTGCTGCCTATACCTCCCAGGGTGCTAGGATTAAGGTCTGCTATCCCCGTGCCTGGCACTACAGGCTGTTTTTACTAGAAGATTTTGAATCACCAAGTCAGTGTTAAGACCCAGGGGGATTTGAAAGTAAGGAGTCTTTCATTTATTTGTCTGTTTTTGATACAGGGTCTTACTCTGTAGTCCAGGCTGGTTCTGAACTTACTATATAGGCCAGGCTGTCCTGGAACTCATAGTCCTCCTATCCGGGTGTGTACCACCATGTCTGGCTAATTTTTACGTGGTACTAGGGAACCCATTTTATGGCTTTGTGCATAGCAGGCATGCATTTCAACCTCTGAGTTAACATTCCATGCCCAAAATTAAGTAATTTTTTCTCTCATTTTTGTTTGTGACAGGGTCTCACTGTAGTCCAGGCTGGTTCTGAACTCACTGTGTAGCCTGGTCTGCCCTCAAACTCACAGCAATCCTCCTGTCTGTCTTTTTGAGTGCTAAGATTTCAGGTGTGTGCCATCATGCCCTGTTTATGTGGTGCTGGGGAATTGAACCCAGGGCCTTGCACTTGTAAGCAAGTACTTTAAATGCTGTGGTATCCCTACAATACAGTCCAACGAATCTTCTAAAAGAATTATCTACGACTTTGTTGTTTCACCTCTATGGTTTTACGGTGCACATATGCACTCCTTAAATGTAGGGTGCTCATATGAACTCCTTAAATGTAGGGTGCTTGGGTCTTAAGCCTTTCAAATGAAAAATCGGGAGAAATAAAGGCCCCACGCGCTGGGAGGCATGGAGACAACAGCCAGGTTCAAGGGCTCAGAGTCAGTCATGGGAACAGCAAGGACCCAAGGATCTTTGTGTTTCAAACTTTTCTGCCACATTTTAATATGTCTGAAATACTATTCTTAAGAAAACTCTTTAACAAAAACAGCGGAGTAAGAGCACCTTAACAAAGCATTTTGATGAGTCGCAAATTACATTCCTTAAGGACTTTTTTTTTTTCTTTGAAACAGAGTCTTGTTATATAGTCCAGGCTGGTTCTGAACTCACTGTGTAGCCTAATCTGGCCTCAAACTCACAGCAGTCCTCCTGCTTCAGTCTCCCGATTGCCAGTGTGCACCACTGCACCTTATTTATGTGGTGCTGAGAAATTGAACTGAAGACCTTGCACTTGGCAGACGAAGGTTTTAACTGTGCTATTCCTCCATCTCCCCCATCTCCCCATCTCTTTTTAATAACAGGATTTCACTCTGTAGTCCAGTCTGATCTTGAACTCATTATGTAGCCCAGGCTGGCCTGGAACTCAGCAGTCCTCCTGCCTCAGCCTCCCAAGTGTTGGAATTGCAGGGTTTTGCTACCACACCCAGCTGATCTTTATGTGGTGCTGGGAAATTAACCTTAGGGCCTTGCACATACAAGGCAAGCAGTTTTAACTACCAGTAAGCTACATCACCAGCCTTCCTGTTGGAACTTTAAAGTTTATAAAGTACAGTCTTATTGGAGGCCTTTTTTTTTCTTCGGTTTCTATCTACTTGTTTAACCAGTTGTTAGACAACTGTTTGAGGTATCTTAACAATGTACTTGAGGTGTCCCAGATGTACCTAAGGTTAACATTTTAGAGAAGTTTTTTCTTTTCAGTGGTGGTGGTACTAAGAATGAAACTCAAGGCCTTTGCACTGAGCTACCTCCCCAGACTCTTTAAAATTTTTGAGACAGGGTCTCACTAAGTTGCCCAAGCTAGACTCGAACTTGGAATCAACCTGCCTCAGGCTCCTAGAGTGTTAGTATTAGAGGCCTGTGCCACCACACCCAGCTAGCATCAGCCTTAATGAAAAACCTCTCTCTCAGCTTCTAGAGCTTGTTGGGAGGGTCTAGCAGAGGAATGCAGCTACTGGTATACCCTGGACCTCAGAACGGTCCTCCTCCAGCAGGGAAGGTTGTTCTTTTTGACTGAGCATGCAGCTGCCAGAGGAACTTACATGGAGTGGTAAGGAAGGAAGGGGACACCCGCCCAGCCAGCCGAATCAATCCTGGTGATTATTGGTATGACAGATGTGGCAGCCAGATCGCCCTCACATCCTTTCTCAGCTAGAAAACTCACGCATATATAACTGGAAATGCTGCCAGTGGACCTGCTGTATACCATTAGCCAGAGGCTGGAGGAATGGCTCTGTGGTTAAAGTGCTTGCTTAGCAGATGCAAGGCATTAGTCTGATTCCCCAGCACCACATAAGCTGGGTATGGTGGTGCACAAGTGTAATCGCAGCACTTTGCAGACTGAGGCAGGATTGCCGTGAGTCCAAGGCCAGCCTGGACTGTCTAATTTAAGTGTTCATTGAAAGACTCTGAGCCTTCAGGCCGACTTGGGTTGCTCCATATGGGATGAGGGTAGATGTGGGACAGATACTTTTGTGTTAGCTGCTTTTCTGACTTTGTGACCTAGGGTTGGTGTTGTAAAGTTGTGAGTACATAGTAAGTGGTGGTTGTTATTACTGAATAATGCTGTCCAGACAGAATTTAGAAAGAGTTGGAAAGGGAGAAGTCAGGAAGCAAAGGAGGGAGAAAATCATTTCTTACTTGGGCCGCTGAAGGAAAAAAATGAAACAAGGTCAGTGCTGCCTTCTGGACTTTTTCCTTGAGTGTGGCAACTTGTTTGCTGAGTCCATTCTCTAGATGGTCGGTGGGCCATCTCTGTTGTTTGTTCTGGTTCCAAAAGTAAATAAGGAGCCCCTGCGCTCTGGGGATTTGAGGGAGTGGTGCAATGAGGAATGCTCTGCCTCTGCCTTCTAAGTCGTGTTGCGGCTGAGTGGCTTTCACAGCCTGTGCTGCTCCTCGGCAGGAGAGTGCCCTGGTCATCATCTCCTTCTAGAAGTCTGATTTAAAAAAATAAAAATCATTTTGAGATTCTTGAAAAACGTTAAAAATAAGTTACTCTACACTAGAATGTGTGCTTGTTGATATTCTGGATTCTGTATTGCTTGGCCATTCCTGAGAGACTTCTAGCCTTTCCTGCTACTGCTTATTTTTAAGGACTTTGACTCACTTAAAATGTTTTTAGCTTTTTGATGGGTGGTCATAAAAATAGCAAAACTGTCCCTATTTTTGATTCGTGAAAAAGCTTGAATGTATTTAGAAATAATGCCTTTGCAGCACTTTGAACTTAAGAAATGAAGTCCACAGTCTACCATGTGCCCCTACCCCAGCCACACCAGTAGCACTGTGGACGAACCAGGCGTCTCTTCTCCTCATCCCCCTGCTGCTAGTGTCATAGTCCAAGAACTGTGTAGTCAGTTTCCAGGGCATTGCTTGGATTCATGAGCCTTGATGCGAGAGTGGTGGTTTTCTGTTTTAGGGTCTGTAATTAAAATGAAACCATCTGAAATAAACCTCTTCAGCACACAGACAAATCTTTTATCATAAAGAAAAAGTAACAGAAGAAGTGAGAAATTCCTCTCTTTTGGTCAACTTAAGGAAAAGCCTTGAGAGTACTACTTGAGCCTGTGGCCCATAGTAGAAGGAGTATTTGTTTATATTTTCCTGTTAGTGGAGTTAACACAGTTTGCATTTGATTTCTCGTAATTTTGAGACCAGAAATCTTTACCATATATTGTATACTACAGGAAATCACCCCACACTATTAAATTCGCACTTTTGAGTGTAAGCTGTAGTTTGCATTTCCTTATATTCGTTATAAATATTACACCTTGTTGATTGTTATAGTAAAATGAACACGTAGAACATGTGGCTATGTTGTCATTTTTTTAAACACTGTAGGAAAGTCATTAGGACAGGAAACTTTATACGTCCTAGAGAAACGTTTTTCTAGTACATCAGCATAGCTTGACTGGAAATGTAGCTCAGGGTTAAGGCATTTGCCTATTAAATACAAGGCCCTGGGTTCAGTTCCCCAGCATCACAGAAGCTGGGCGTGATGGCATACTCCTGTCATCCCAGGAGGCTGAGATAGGAGGATTTCTTTGAGTCCAAGGCTAGTCTGGGCTACATAGTAAGTTTAGGACTAACCTGGACTACAGAGTGAGACCCAGTCTCAAAAAAAAAAAAAAAAAAAAAATCAACATAGCTACATGCTAAATGGTACAGTTTTCATAACTGAATACATAACACCAGTTTTGATTGAATATTGGCAGTACTTATCTCCTCTATAATTTACCTTTTTATTTTCTTTCCCCTGCGACTTTTAGGTAGAACTTTAGACTTCATAGCACTGAGTTAACCTGCACTGAAAGCTGTTAACCTGCAGTTGTTCACTTTTGTTGAAAGTGGCCATGTCTCAAGTTCAAGTGCAAGTTCAGACCACATCTGCTGCTCTCTCAGGGAGCCAAATACTGAGCAAGAACCAATCTCTTCTCTCACAGCCTTTGATGAGTATTCCTTCTACTGCTAGCTCTCTGCCCTCTGAAAATGCAGGTAGACCTATTCAAAACTCTGCTTTACCCTCTGCATCTGTTACATCTACCAGTGCAGCTGCAGGTAAGCATATGAATCCAGCATCTTCTGTTTCACATGTTTTCCCGTCTTGTTTTCTGATCTGATAAGCAGGTTGCAGAAGTAGGGAACCGCCATATTTACCTGCAAGAAACAGAAGAAAGTATTACCATTCATACTTTTACATCCCAGATGTAGAACACCGGTTGTATATGAGATTGATGGAAGCCTCAGTTGACAGACTGTATGTAGATTAAAAGGAAATTGGAAACTGTTCAAACTCTATATGGTCTAGTCTGTTATAGTTTAAAGAATTGAGCAGTGAGTACAGCTTGGGGTAGTCATTGTTCTGTGGGAAAATTCTCCTTTTAAAGTTATTCCCCAGAACTGACAAAGGAGTCATTCATGCCAAGCCCCTTTTGATGTATCTATGAGATTTATCATACACGAGGAGACAGCCAGACTTACTAGAAGAGACAGAGTACACTGGCATCTATTACTTTTTATTTTTAAAAAGTAAGTTTGACGTCATGCCCCGTGGCACAGGCCTGTATTCCCAGCATTCTGGGAGGCAGAGGCAGGAGGATCACAAGTTTGAGCCCAGCATGGGCAGATTAGTAACTTAACAAGACCCCATTTCAAAATCAAAAACCAGAAATGAACTGTGAAAGTAGTTTAGTGTGGAGACTCTGGGCTTAATCCCCAAAGCCACAAAAAAAAAAAAAAAAAAAAAAATTAAGTCTGGGAGTTCTAGAAGTAGTTGAGAAACTCTAATGAGAATGAGGAGCAACTAGAAATTGTTTAACAAAGCAGAGATTTTTTTTAAAAGGCAGTGCATTTAGAATCATTCTAACCTGATTATTAGGAAAATAAAAGTGACCTAACGGTACTCACTGAGTGGAAAACTTGAAACATTTTGATAAAGTCTAAAAATGATAGTGCTTCCTAGCCTGCCTCCAAGGTGTTGAGGCCACTAAATACATGAGGTGCCAGTGTAGGCATTTTCCTGAGTTACCTTATAACAAATTCTTTTCCTACCATACGTCTGGCATCTTTCTTTGCATGTCCTCCTCTGTTCTCTCATTTCTTTTACTTTGTAAATCAGTTCTTAGAATGTTCCTTCTACTTTAGCCAACAGCATCTTCCAGCCACCTCCTAAACACCGCAGACTGCCTTGTCATTGTCCTGTGGAGACTTGGGACTCAATTTTCTTTTCTTTTTCCTTTCCTTTTCTCTTTTTTTTCTTTCTTGGGACAGGGCCTCACTTCACTGTAGCCCAGGCTGGTCTTGAACTCGCTTTGTAACCCAGGCTGGCATAGAATTTAGGATAACCCTCCTGCCTCAGCCTCCCGAGTTCTGGGATTACAGGCATGCAACAGTATGCCCAGTTAATATGTGGTGCGGAGGAGTTGCGCCCAGGGCCTTATGTTTGTTAGGCAAGCTTTCTTACCACTGAGCTAGGCCTCCAGCTCTCAGTTTTCTCCAGATTTGCCACATGAGACTGTCTTAAAAGGAATAGGCAAGACTGTCAGTCCTCTGGGATTTTCTTTTAATAGGTCCTTAAACCCACCCACCTTAGCCATTTTATTTTAGGCACGTAATTGCCAGAAACAGACGAGGTTTTAGAATGCTAGCCTCTGGACAGTGGATGAGAGATATTCCAGGAATGAGCAGTTAGCTCTGTGGCAAGGCAGTCCTGTTGGAGAGATGGTATTGGCTTGTTGCATTTGGTAAAATAGCAGTATACTACAGCTGACAGGTGGCATCTGCTCAGAAGACCTTGATGTTCCCATGGCTGGCTATCATAGCAGCCCTTCTTTGGATTCAAATCTTGTTTGCTTGCTGTGGGTTATTCTTGATGTCATTTCGTCTTTGGAAGACATGTCAGTCCTATCCTAGGTTAGCCAGCTTCAGGTTGTCTTCTAGAGACCCTAGTTGTATCTTTTCTAGGCTGGAGGTGTATGCGCCCAGTGTGGTTCACAGTTTTGTGTCCCTCTTGCCAAATTCCCTTTAACCCTTAACTTGTTCTCCCTTTGTTTTTATATCTATTATGCTTATTTTCAGTTTCTTGAAACCCCAAAGAAAACCTCAGTGTGTCTTGGGAATGAGTGTTTTACCAAGATTTGCCAAGAGCACTAATAGTATAAGCTTTTGTATGAGCAAGTTCAGCGTAGTGTAAGGTCAGTGTTGTCCAGCCTGCGTTTTTGTTATGGAAAAACTGTCTTGTTGAGTTGCCCAGGTTGGCCTCAAACTTGGAATCCTCCTTCCTCATTCTTTCAGCTTCTTGTTGGGATTATAGATATGTATCACTATGCCTGACTCTTTCTGTGTGTGTGTGTGTGTTCAATGCCATGATTAAAGAATATATATTTTTAGACTGTTGCTTTTTTCATCCTTGTAAAATAGTCAAAGAAAATATGTGCTTCTCATTGGATATTTGGCTTTTTCAAACTCCAAATAGTATGTGATTGTTTAGGATTTTGCAGAGACAATTCCCAAGTGCTGTGATTGCCTTTAACTTCCCACAAGGCTTTTCCAGGCCCAGCCTCCTCTTGTCTGTAGCCTTCATTTGGCTTCTTTCCTGCTTGTTTCCATATGGACTGGGCAGGGAGGGAAGGTGATAGGAAGTCGGGTTTGCCACCTGTTAGCAATTCAGGTAAGAGGTTACATAATGCAAGGTAGAAATTAGTACTTCAGTGCAGATTTTGATTTGTCTTTGATTTCAGTTATTTTTGTTATCTTCCCTATTTCAGAATGAAGACTGACTATAATTGGAAATTTTCCTATTTATTGAGTTCAGTCTTCTATACTTGCTTGACCTCCATGCTAATGAACATCTTAGATTTTAATTTTCACAGACCTGGCTTTGTCTTTTTTGGCAATTGTACAAGAAGACATAGTATGAGAGGGTAAGGAATTGGGCCATCTGTTTCTGTTCCAAGCCTTGCAGCAAGGACAGTATATTAAGAATGACTTACTTATTCCATAATGCCTCTTTTTTCTTCACATGGAAATCTCAGGTGATAAGTGTGGTCATGTTTCTCTGTTTATTTGACCAACAGTAACATTCAACACTATCTTAAACAGGCACTGTAACTTAGCATTTTAGGTAAGTTGCCCTGGGTGTGAGCCAGATGTGGGTTTGAATCTCAACATCTTACTAGTTCTGTGGCCTTGAGCAAATCATGCCTTAAAAAAAATCTTAGTTACTTCATCTATAAAATAGGGATAATAGTTACCAAATAGGCTTATTATGAGAATTAAAGGAAAAATAAATATGTTAAAGTGTGAAGTGCAATGTCTGGCACTTCGTATGTGCTTGAGAAATAGATGCTTTATTATTAAGCAGCTATGTATTCATGAAAAACAAAAGTTTACCATTGACATGAGGCTTAAAAGTTACTGTAAAAGCATAATTATATTTTATTTTTTTTAACATTTGGAGAGCATTTAGTCCTTTTATGTAGTTGTTACTTTCTCTGCAGGATTTCCCCCCAGACCTTAACTTTGAGGTTCCTTTTATTAACTGTTTAAGTATTTTCTGGGATATATGCTTTCTTACTTGATCTTAGTGCTTTAGGTAGTTTGGCTGGGTGTTCATGTGTGCATTTCTCATATTTTTTATACCCATATGTTGTTCACAGAGAGACTTAGATTTTTTAAGTCAGAGAGATCTGATCATTGATATGCCTTTAATTCTATCAAAACCAGGATTCTAACTTTTCAGCCAGCCCTGTACCTGGAGTGCCAGCAGAATGGCCACATGGAATGGAGAAGGTCCTGGGGAAAAGCAAGGCTGTTCATGAGATTAACTCCTTCTCTTTTCTTTTTTAGTATTTCACTCTCAGCCTCTGTCCATCAAGTAACTCCCAGAATGATTGACTGTGTTGTGGGTGCTGCGATTGACTGCTCAGGCCAGCCAGGATTTGAGTTTCTGCTATCTGGCACTAAAACGAGTAACCTGGAACCTGCAGAACATGTACAAGAGACCCCTGGTTTTTCCAGGGGATGAGGGGTTCTTTCAGTTTTTCTGTTAATGGAAGCCTTGTGCTAAGGGAATCTTACAGTTAAGACTTACAGGGAAAAGTCCAGCTATGTAGGCAAAAGCTACAGTCCCATCTCCTTAGCTGTCATGTGTAACTGATCTAGACAAGGCCAAGTGAATGTTTACCCTGTGATTTTTTTTAGAAATGAGATAAAAGTCATATCTAATGGTAAAAAAAAATCAGAAAAAAACTCAAGTTGATTTTTCTAAGTTCCAGAGTAATAATTTCAAAATTTTGGGGTGCATTATAATCATGTTTTGGGAGCTTACTACAATTACACAGACCTGAGTGCCCCTCATACTATTTGGCCACAGTCTCAGGAGTGGGATCTGAGCATTGGTACTTACCCAAGTGCTGCTTTAGGTGTTGCCAAAAGAATCATTGTGTGGTGGTAGGTCATAGGTTTTTGACAGAATATTAATTAAATAGTGAATTAAAAGTAAAATTTAAGAATGATAATGTATGTTTGGCTTGTCTTTATAAAGAATGAAAGGCAGAGCCAGGGGGATTGTTCAGGGAGTAGAGCACTTGCCTACCAAACACAAGGCCCTGATTCAATTCCCCAGCACCATACAAGTTAGGCCTGGTGGCACATACCTGCAGTCCCAGCACTCAAGAGGCTGAGGCTCTGAGTTCAAGGCCAGCCTGGACTACAGAGCAAGACCTTGTATCAAAAATAAATAAATAAATAATAAAAACGGAAAAGAAAAGCTTGCCGTTCCTCAGCATGTGTTGAGGACACAAGAAGCCGTTTTAGATACTTAGGGTTGAGTTCTGACACCTTTACAGGTTTATGTTTGTTGTGAATCTGATTTTCTTCTGAAAGTGGAGGCAATGTCTGAATAGTACAGTCTCAAGAAAATAGAAGGCAGCATTTGATAACCTGTATGACCTTGCCAGGTTTTCTCAAGTTTTGTCCTAATAGGATTATATTTTTCACACAGGAGTTCTCATGTATTACCTTGTCTTACTTTGTAGGATATACTGTTGTGTGTCTAAATGAACTTTACAAAATCTCTTCCATGAGAAGTAACTGGAAGACAAATCCTATTTGGGTATATTCCATATATTGAAAGTTTATTACTATTTAGCATATAATGAAAGTTTTTAGACTGTATACTTCCGTCTTACAAGGGTAATTTTTTTCATGGGGTGCTATTGAATATTGGTCATTGAATACTAGGAAAAAAGTTCTACTTAAAAAACACCAAAAAAAAAAAGAGTGAAGGGATAAGTTACCAAGATAATGACCAGGCCTTTTAAATCCTGAGCATAGAAGTATATATGGTTTTTGTTGTTTTTTAGACAAGGTCTTGCTCGGTAGTCCTGGCTGGTCTTGAATTCTCTATGTAACCCAGGCTGGCCTTGAACTCATGTCAGTTCTCCTGCCTCAGCCTCCCTGGTGCTGGAATTACAAACATGCACCACCACGCCCAGCTAATCTCTGTGGGGTTCTGGGGAATAGAGCCCAGGTCTTTGCGCATGCTAGGCAAGTACTTTAACCCCTGGAGTACACCCCTAGCCCCATAAAAAGTGTTCAAAGTCTAGATGTTATATTACAGTTAACATCAGGTCTCTTGAATTGAGAGTGTACGCTTTTTATTTGTAGGTGCTTACAGCACAGCTAATGCTTGGAGAACAGCACTGAGACGCTGAAGGAAATAGTGTTAAAAAAGTCCAACATACAGCTGCTGCCAAAGCTTTGGAAGGAGCAAATTTCCTAAATCCATAGTCAGCCCTTTTTGTAGGAAAGGAAGGAATCCAGGTATTATGCGTGGGCCAAGCGGTTTCCTTTGAAAGTGTGTCTAGAGGTATCCATTTAGTATAAGTATGAATGATTTCTTAACTTGTAGCTTTTGAAAGTACAAGTCATATATTATCAGTAGCAGATGCTTATCTATTGGGATTCGTTAACCTCACTCTTTTTTTTTTTGAGACAGGGTCTTACTCTGTCAAGACTGTTCTCACCTCACTGTGTAGCCCAGCTGGTCTTGAACTTAAGACAGCCTCCCAAGTGCTAGGATTACAGGCATGAACCACCACGCCTTGCTTATGTGGTGCTGGGGAACACTGGTCCTTGTGCCTGCTAGCCATGCGCTTTAACTGCTGAACTATGCCCCAACCATTAACCTCATTCTAGTGCAGTGGTTTCTCAGGTCTTGGTCTTTCACTCTTGATGACCTTCATGAATAGTCGTGGGGAAGGGCTACCTTCAAGTAAGTAATTCCTAAGATTACAGAAAAGTATAACAAAAGTAGTTTTTTCACCCTGTAAGGTTATACAGATTATCAGGGACATGTGGGGTGTGATGAAAATATATGGCGATGTTTAAGTTAAAACAATTATTACAGTAAAAGGCACATTGGCCTTAGTTCCCTCAGAACATTCCTCCTCACTTCCCCCTCACTTTGAACCTTGTTCTCACTATCCTATTGTTCTTGCCAAAGTCCTGATCCCCACAACCCCCCACTAAGTGTTTCTTCTGTAAGGTGTGATCCAGAGTGCTGCTGTGGAGTGCTGCCCAGTGGAAAGGCAGGCTTGTAAAAACATTGTGTCATGTTCTCATTTACTTTATCTACCAGATCTGACACCATGAGGCTTCAAGGAAGACACTTCCTAGAACTAGAGACACTTGAGAAAAATGACTTCTACAACTGCTTCAGAAAGTGGCAAGGATGATAAATGTGTTCAGTGCAAGGGAAAGTATTTTGAGGGGTTTTAGTGACTGTTCAAAAAAAATGACAGTGTGTCTTTTACTATAATAAACTTCTAAAAGTTAGTTTAGGAGATGGAGGAATAGCACAGTGGTTAAAGCGTTTGCCTAGCCTAGGAATCACAAGGCCCTGAGTTCGATTCCTAAGCACCACATAAAGCTGGGCGTGGTGGTGCACAGCTGTAATCCCAGCACTTGGAGGCTGAGGCAGGCAGCTTGTCCTAAGTCCAAGGCCACCCTGGGCTACAGCAGTGAGTTCAGGACCAGCCCTGGGATACAGAGTGAGACCCTGTCCAAAAAAGGAAAAAGAGAAGATAATTTAAACATTCCCTGAATTTTGAACATACCACATAGGTTTGAGGCAGAATCACGTGAAATTAATGTGGTAATACTGACAGAATCTCTTGATTGGAAGCAAGCACTCATTATCATGCACATGTGCCCTGATGATTTAAAAGAATGAGAAAATTACTTAAGTATTTATGATTGACATACAGTATAGTAGGTTGCAGTTCTGCTGTGGGGCTGGCCCTCACAGGAAGAACTCTAACCAGGAGGTGAGTCTGGTGCAGAATGGGTGGGAGCCACTGCGCTGTAGGCTGTGGCTGGCGTGGCTCTTGGGGCATTCATCCCAGGCTTTGGTAGGCAGGGATGAAATTCAAAGGTCACAGTCAGACCTTTCTTGTCATCTTTAATTTCTTTGTGCTTTTTCTTTCACATCTTTTTCTACTGCAGTTACATTCTGTGGGTCAGAGGGCTTCTAAACATGTTTCAGGTTGTACTTAAAATGCAGTGTAAAAAAATGGAATTCTGATGTGAGGAGGAAGGTTGGGTAACTCATGTGACCCTCCAGTTGTGCAAACCAAGATATTTTTATGAATTTGATTCATGCGCTAAATTGAGTTGTCAATTATATTACAGAATCAAGTCTTTTTTTCCCTCAACATGCACCTTGAGAAGGTATTTTTAAATGTAGTTTTGTATGCACTGAAGTTGAATTTTTTCCATTGGTGGTGGTGTTTTACGTTTGATATGAAAGTTATTAAATGTGTCTGTGCATTGATAGTAATATTTCTAAGCTGGCTTTCCTTTTTGAATGGTTTGTAAAGGTTTATGAATTTGATGAACTGAGAGAACAAGTTAGAAAATAAAGTGTATTTTTCTAAAGTTGATAATTTTGAGGTAATGGCTTATTCCTGTTGAATATGAAAATGAAAGTCATTTTCCTAGCAAGTTGAGTGTTTTCTGGAGATCATTTTCTCCAAGTAGAATTAACTTGCCTCCTCCTCAGTGATTTTACTCCTTTCCCATGGTACTTGTCCTACTTTATTGTAGTTCTTTGTTATGTATTTTATGTTTGTTGAACTCCTCCAAGGCAGGAATTGTGTCTCATAATTGGCACAGTGCTTTACATAGTCTTTAATAAGTACATTGTTCAAATACATATTTCTGGAGCTCAGAAACCAGTGGTTAAAGAGTGTACTTGGGCCTGGGTTTGATTCCACAGCACCACATAAGCTAGGCATGATGGTGCACACCTGTAATCCCAGTGCTTGCGAGACTGAGGCAAGAGGATTGCCCTGAGCTGGAGACCAGCCTGGGCTACATAGTGAGTTCAGGTTATAGAGTGAGACCCTGTCTCAAAAAAAAACCAAAGCAAAACATACTCCTAAGTCTATACTAGTAATACAGTAAATCGGGGCAACCAAAGTTATACTGGTTAAGAATTCTCAAAGAAGAAAATCGAATGATCTTCAAAACTTTTTAAGCTTTGATGTATATAGGAACTTATTTTTGACAACTGTACTGTATGGCCTTCTTTGATAACATCTTGAGTTAAATTGTTACCTTCTCCATTAGCCCTCAACTACGTATTTTATACTATTGATTCTGTGTTATATTGAGAAATTACTGCAGATTCTTATTCTTGGATTTCTTGACCCAAAGTTCTTGGGCTCCTTTATGTGATGCATCATTAATCCAATTAGTAAAAAGCATTTACATTTTTGTGATCATTGTTCTCATGACAGAAAATAGTTTTTTTGTGCTGATTCTGTTTTGCAGAAAGAATAACCCCTACTATAGAGCTAAATGCACTGTGCATGAAACTTGGAAAAAAACCAATGTATAAGCCCGTTGACCATTATTCTCGGATGCAGTCCACGTATAACTACAACATGAGAGGAGGTGCTTATCCACCCAGGTATGTGGTGTGTGTGTTTTTTAAACTGTAGATGAGAGTTTAGGGATTTAGTTCAGTGGTAGAACACCTGCCTGGCAAGTGCGAGGGCCTGGGTTTGGTCCTCAACGCCAAAAAAAAAAAAAAGAGAAAAAGACAAGAAACCAAAAAAATTTTAAAAAGGATGAAAATATATCTGATCTTATATCTAAAATGATACCTATACATTGTAGAATAAATAATAATTTGATTATTTGTGCCGGCAGAGGTGTAATTATGTTTTAATTTTTTTGTGCCTTTAGTACCATCTTGGTGGGTCTGGGGGTATAGGTCAGTGGTTAAAGCATTTGCCTAGCAAGCAAAAGGCCCAGAGTTCGATTCTATAGCACCACATAAGCTGGGTGTGATGGTGCATGCCTGTAGTCCCAGGACTTGGAAGGCTGAGGCAGGAGAATTGCCATTAACTTGAGACCATCCTGAGCTACATAGTGAGTTAAGGATCAGTCTGGACAATAGAGCGAGATCCTTTTCTGCAAAAAAAAAAAATCTTAATGGTCTTCTGACTTTTCTGTCTTTGGAAAGGTCTTGAGCATATTCCTCACAAAGAACATGGCTAGACCCCAGCAGTCTAGATGACTAAGAGCCCCTTGCAGCTGCTTTGTGTGACTGAGTCATATTTGAGTATGATTCGCCTAATATCATGAGACCCAGCATTATTAGATTTTTTAAAATATTTTTTATTGGGTACTTTTTGACTTTTGAACTTGTATGCTTTGCAGATAGTCTTGGTGCATTAAAACATTAATTGAAACTTGAAAATGCCATGTGTTGGAAACTTTACTGGCAGCCCTGAGACATTATTAGGTATATGGGTGATCAAAATAAGGCTCTCTTTTTCTTGCCTTCCTTGGTGAAGGATTGGCAAAGATATTTTAAAAATACACATTTTTGAGCTGGGCATGGTGACACATGCTTGTAATCCCAGCGTTTGGTAGACTGAAGCAGGAGGATTGAAAAATCGAGTCCAGCTAATTTAAGAAGACTTAGTCTCAATAATTAAAAAAAAGCTTATGGATATAGGTTAGCACAAAGACCATTTGTTCAGTTTCTAATAATGCAAGAAATACGTGTGTGTATGTGCATTACCTTCAGTTTTGAAATGCACAAAACTAGGTTCTCCTAGGTTAAGTGCTGTTGGTATTTCTAGAAATGTGTATGTGTGTGAATGTATGTGTGTGCACTGTGTTGGGTGGAACCCAGAGCCTTGGGGAAGCACTCTGTCACTGAGCCACACATACTTGCCCTTCACTAGGGTTCTTTCTAAAAGACTTTGATACTAAAATTCCCAGCCCCCAGTGGAGACCTGCAAGTGCAAATCTGAGGTTTCTGGTAGTAGAACAAAATAAATTCTGTCTCAGCCAAAACCTAATCGAGTTCAGATTTTTGTCAGTATAGACTAAGTATTGTGGTTTGGCTCTGGAATGTCCCCCAAAAGTCTCATCGATTTAAATGTTATGTATTGTCTGTGGAACCATGTGCTGTTGGTAGATTGAGGCCTAGTCTGGAGAGGTGGATTACAGACGTGTAAGTTAGGATTAATGGCACGTAGTGGCCACATCTTCCACACCTGGATCCAGGAGGGGCCAATCACTGGGCTGAAACCTGGAAGGATATATAAGCTGCTTCGTGCCTTTGTTGGGGACTAGTCCCAACTAGTCTGAACTTGGCTTCCTGTTTGTGATGTTATGAGAAGCTGCCTCTGCCTCTGCCGTGTACTTTCATTGCTGCTGGTTAACCCTGAATGGACTGTGACCTTCTGAAACTGCAAGCTAAAATAAACCTTTCCTCCCCTAAATTTTTGGATGTCGGGTATTGAGTCACAGCAGTGAACAAGTAACTAAGACACTAACATTGTAAATTAAATTCATCTCATTTATGAGCCATTTTATTTTACAGAATAGAAATGTAAATTGCTGTACAGTATAAGCTATACAGCTGTACTGTGTACTTGTGGTATAGTGTGTAACTTTTCTGATAGTCCTGGTATATATTGATGGTCATTTTTAGAAAGCAAGCATTCATGTGATTAGGCAGTGATGAAGGAAATATTTGGAATTTGCCAGAGACTTATCAACTGGAGACAATAATTTTCCTAACTCCCTTTTATTTTTAGGTATTTTTACCCATTTCCAGTTCCACCTTTACTTTACCAAGTTGAGCTTTCTGTGGGAGGACAGCAATTTAATGGGAAAGGCAAGACAAGACAGGCTGCGAAGCATGATGCTGCTGCTAAAGCTTTGAGGATCCTGCAGAATGAGCCCCCACCTGAGAGGCTGGAGGTAAGGAGAGTGGCATGGAAGATGTTGCCTTGAGTTACTTTTTCTGAGAAGGTGTGTTGATAGTTGTCCATATTTTTCTTAGATAGCCTATAAGATTTTTACTCCAGTTTTCTTGCTTTCCCCCTTTCCTTTTTAAATCTCATAGCAAAACAGTCAGATGCCTCCTTTTTCACTCTATGGGATAGTGTGAGTGATGAATATGGTGTGAACACATTATAAAGGCTGCCTCTCTTGAGTTGTGAGAACATACATGGATGAGGCCTTCATTTGCGAGAACCTCCTGACCTGTGGTACCAGGTTAGAGAATTTTCTGACTCGTTTTACTAGCTGTGCTCTATTATTGTTTGTTGAACTGGCAGACCCTTGTAGAACTTAGTGATGAGTTAAACATTTGCAGGCTCACTAATCTGTGACTTAGGCAGGGCTTTGCAGGGTAGCTTATCTTTGCCCCACGTGTATTTGGCACACGTGGCTCACGGGGAGTTGGGGGATCTGCTTTTGACAAGTTTACTCCTATGGCTGGTTGGTTGTTGCTGGCTGTCGGCAGGGACCTAAGCTGCTTCTCTGGCCAGGGAACCTCACGCCTGTCTATAGATCTGTTTAAAAGGACTGCTGGCACTGTCTCCTGGCAGGGTGGCAGGCATTGGAGAGGGAGCATCCTAGAGGATAGAGAGGGAAGCAGCTGCCCTTTCATTAAGGCCTCTGCCCAGAAACAGCCTTGTTCCTGCCATACTGTATAGTGCCCATGTCAGAGGACGGAAATAGGGATCCTCACGGTTTATTTTCCTTGAGATAAAAATCTCATTACAGAAATTCACCATTTTATACATCTTGAATGTACAGTTCTTTTGCTTTTAAGATGCTCAGGGATGGTGGGCATAGCGAAGTGGTTAAAGTACTTGCCTAGCAAGTGCAAAGCCCTGGGTTCAGTTCCACAGCCCTACATAAACCAGGCGTGGTGCCATGAACCTATAATCCCTGCACTTGGGAGGTGAGGCAGGAGGATTGCTGTGAGTTCAAGGCCAGCCTGGGCTATTTAGTGAGTTCAGGACCACTGGTCTGGACAATAGTGAGACCCCGCTTAAAAAAAAACAAAACAAAACAAATGCAGAGAACCTCATTTCTGGAGAGGAGTGTCAAAGAGTTTGGAGTCATGTTTTAAAACCAGAATGATAGCAGGAGGATTCTCACTTTTGTGACTAAGACTATAATTCTTAGGAAACCAGATACTTTCTGCTACTGAGGGACCAAAGCATTCGTGATTATAATCGACACGGCAGCTTTATCACAAATGCAGTCGCCAACAGTCCAGAATGAAACCCTGGAAGTAGGAAACACTGAGATTTCATACTTCCGTTAACCACAGTAAGAAGTGCCACCTTTAATCCTCATGATACCAGCATTTGACTTTTCTTCTCCAGTTAACAAGTTCACCAAAAGCAGGGTGGTCTTGCCCAGAGCATCAGGCTAAGAGTGTGATGAGAGGTGGGCACCTGAGTGGACACTAGACAGTGTCTTAGTGAGTTTCATTGTATCCAGCTGCCACCCAGGTTATCTGGTGCAGGAACACACCCTGTGCTCTGTGATTGATCACACAGGAGCACTTGGTTTTTCTTACTACGTTGCATTTCAATTATATAAAATAACCATGTATTCTAATAACAGCGTTCTGTTTCTGTGGTTCTCTGAGGGCCCAATGGGAGAGAATTGCTCCGTAATTTAAAAGAAGAGAATTTTGTGAAGCTATAATGTGCTACTCAGTGGTGAGACTTGTTATAAAACAGGAATGGTGTAACCTGAATCATGTTGAAAGCCTCCCAATTATTTTTTTATTTTTTATTTTTTACTGGATGTTGTTGCTAAGTTAATTGGAGTCCGATGGAGCAGATATATCTCGGTTCCATCCTAACCGGCAGTTGATAGATGATAGCCATATACTGGTACGTAGATTGGCTGCGTCAGAATCCTTGGGAAGTTTAAGAAAATAATTTGTAAGCCTGGTGTACATTATTGTGGTATAGTCGGGGTAGCATGTAGTTCAGCCATCTTGTGTTTGCTTTCTCCTCTTGGGGTGACGGAAGCATGACTGGCAGAGCCTGGGAACCATAGCTCCCAAGTATCATCAGTGCTTCTCACTCCCTCTTCTAGTCGTCCTTGGGAATAATCACAATGTTGCTGTGAAGGATCAAGGGCCATTGCTATACTTGAGTCAAAGGCACAGGCCTGAGGACTACAATGGTCACTTTTATGGGCTGAAGACTGGTCCTGAAGTCAGTAGGTAGTCCAGACTGGCCTTGAACTCCTCCCTCAGCCTTCTGTGAGCTGAGATTGCAGGTGTAAACTACCCCCAGCTGAGGAATCGAACTAAGGGCCTTGTGCTCACTAGGCAAGTGTGGTAACTACTGTGCTATTTTTCCAGCACCTTGGGCGAGATTCTGTAAGAAGCTCTGCGGAAATGATGTTTAAATCTGCTTTGTTGGTGCTTCTTGGCTTGACTCCACTTTTCTTTGCCTCTTTCCGGCTTGGGGTGGTTTGAAGTTGAGCCGTGCCACACAGAAGTGGCTGGACAGCCGGCCTGTGCTAGTACTTTGCCCCCTTGATTTCATCAGGCCCTTAGTGGGTGGTCTTCTAGTGGGTAGCAGAGAGTAAAAAAATTGTTTTTCTCCCCTCCCTTCCTTCCCCCTTTATTTAGGCAGCACTGGGGATTGAACCCGGAGCTGTACCAGTGGTATGTGTGCCACAGCACTTCTGGCCCTTGCTGAGGCACTAAGCAGGCTGAAATTCGTAATCCTGTCTCAGCTTCCTGAGTAGCCTGGCTAATTTTTCTTTGTTAAAAGCAGTACATGTAAACTATACCAATTTTAGAATTTGAAAAGGGGAAAATAAAATGATTTATAAATTTATCACTTGTCGATGATCGGTATAAGCATTTTGATGGATGTCAGTGCCTGTATAAATACATGTACCTCTTTTATCAAAATGGGATTATACTGTACAGTGTGTACTTTTTTATTAAATTGTTTTTGTTGCTGGGCATGGTAATGTACAACTGTAATCACAGCACTCAGGAGGCTTCAGCAGAAGGATTGCCGTGAGTTCAAGCCTGGTTTACAGAGTGAGTTCAGTACAGAGCGCAAAGCCCTGCCTCAGAATAAATAAAGAAGGAAAGAAATTAAGCTTACCACATTTTTATTATCATGTCATTTACATGTAACTCTTTGGAGGACTCAGAATCAGCATGTACCTAAGAACTTCTTAATGGCTGCCATGTGTTGCATTGTGTGCAGTCCTCCTGCCTCAGCCTCCCAAGTGCTGGGATTATAGGCACCACCATGTCTGGATTATGTGGTGCTGGGGATTTGAACTCAGGGCCTTGCACTTGCCAGGCAAGTGCTTTAACCACTGTGCCATTTCTTCAGTTCCTGTTTTTTTCTTCTCTTTTTCTTTTTCTTTTTTTGTTTTTGACAGCTCATCTATTTAAAAAAAATTGGTGGCAGAAGAACGCTTTTCAAAAAATTGAGTATTATGTGAATAGCTGTCAATCTGTTATGCATAAAAATGAGTTAACTTGTTGATACAAATTAGTATGTTGACCATTTATAATGTGTGTTGATATTTGATGTACAATGTGTACCTTATTATTGCTTGCTTAATATTTTTTTCTTTTATTTTTGAGACAGGATCTCACTAAATTGCTTAGCCTGGGCTTCAATTTGAATCCTCTTCCCTAAGTCCCCCGGGATACGAAAGTGATGAACTATATTGAGGTTGTTAGCTTTGTGATGAGCCAACCAGCTGCTTTCCAAAGTACCAGAACTGCTTTGCATTCCCACGGGCCAGACACAAGCTTGCAGTATCTTCACATTTTCACCAGTGCTTACTTTCTGTTCTCTTAATAACAGCCATCCTTACAGGTTACCTTTTGGTTCTTTAATTTTGCATTTTTCTAATAATTAGTGATTTTGAGCATCTTTTCATATACTTTTGACCTTTTTATGAGAGTTTTTTATTTGAATATGAAGTACAGATTCAGTAACATGTTTGTTATGGTTTAGATCTGGAATGTCCCCTCAAAGCCTCATGTGTTTGGATCCGGTGGGAAAACTGTGAAACTATGTGTTACTGGGAGGTAGAGCCTGGCTGGAAGGGGCCAATGCTGGGGACTTGACCTGAAAAGACTGTCAATTTGTTGAGGTTGGGGATTGCCCAGGACAGAGCTTTCAGGTGTGTGTAGTTAGTTTATGGGTCAGGAGGTAAGGGAGGGACACCTCCCTGGGTGTGGGCTCTTGCTGGCAGCTTGAGCTAATCTAAGGAAGGAAGAAGAGACACTGTTGCAGCTTCTTCCTTGGGAAACTCTGGCCTTGCCTGAATCGCCAGTGGCTTGCTCTTATTTCACTTGGCTTCGTTTGGTCTGCAGTGCTGTGAGCAGCAGGTGAGCAGCTCTTCAGCCTCTGCCATGTGCTTCCGCTGTTTCTGGCTGCCGATGAATGGACTGTGTGAGACATGAAACTGTAAACTGAATAAATCTTTCCACTTTTGAATTGTGGGTATTGGGCATTTTGTCCCAACAAGAATAAGCAACCAAGACTATGTTAGTTATATACACCTTGGGGAAATTGTGCCCTGTGAAGTACCTTGATCACTCTCCCTCCCCTTTAGCCTTTCCCACCCTTTCCCCCCTCCTCTCTGTGTTTCTTCACTTTCCTAGCAGTCTATCTACCCCGTTCCTACCATCTCTCTTACATTAAGGTCTTTTTACACATATGTTTATGGCAGTCTCCTATGAGAGAAGCTAAGTGATAATGTTTTGTGCCTGGTCCATCTCACTGAGTGTTAATGACTTACACTGGGCGTGGTGGTGCATGTCCATAATCCCAACACTGAGGCTGAGTCAGGAGGATTGCCAGCAAGGCCAGCCTGGGCTACATAGTGAGGTCAGGATCAGCCTGGGCTACAGAGTGAGTTCAGGACCAGCTTGGGCTGCAGAGCAAGACCTTGTCTCAAAAAAAGAGACCCTGTTTTTTTTTTTTGGTTTTTTTTTCATTGAATTTTATTTTATTATTTACATATTGCATCTTGATCATTTTTACTTCCCTTCTTTATACTTCCTAACCCTCTATCCTCTTTTGGTCTCCACAAAGTCTGTCTTCTTACTTTCTTCCATCTCTTGTTTACTTTTTTAAAAAAATGATTTAGTTTCTAGTATTAGAGAAACCATGCAAAAGCCACGTGGAATGCACACTTCTAATCCCAGCACTCAGGAGGCTGAGGCAGCAGGATTGGTGTGTGTTCAAGGCCGGTCTGGGCTATATACTGAGCTCAGGACAAGCCTGGACTATGGAACAAGACCCTGCCTAAAACTAAAAAGAAACTGTCTTAGTTACTTACTCATTGCTGTACTCAGTACCCAACATCCACAAATTTAGGGGAAGAAAGGTTTATGTTAGCTCACAGTTTCAGAAGGTCACAGTCCATTCAGGGACGGCCAGCAGCAATGGAAGTACACAGCAGAGACAGAGCCATGTACTTCAGACGGAAGCCAAGTGAAATAAGAGCAAGCCACTGGCGATTCAGGCAAGGCCAGAGCTTCCCAAGGAAGAAGCTGCAACAGTGTCTCTTCTTCCTTCCTTGGATTAGCTCAAGCTGCCAGCAAGCTGCCAGGGAGGTGTCCCTCCCTTACCTCCTGACCCATGAATGAACTACACACACCTGAAAGCTCTGTACATGGACGTAGCTTCTCACCACATCGAAAACAGGAAGGCAAGTTGAGACTGGTTGAGACTCATCCTCCAAGGAAGGCGGGAAGCATCTAATACATCCTTCCAGGTCTCAGCCCAGTGATTAGCCCCTCCTGGATTTAGGTGTGGAAAGTGTGGTAAAACCCCCACTACACAGCTGTAATCCAATTTATGTGCCTGCAATCCACCTCTCCAGACTAGGCCCCAATCTTCCAACACCACATAGTTCCATAGACAATCTATAACATACACATAAGTGAGACTTTTGGGGGGCATTCCAGATCCAAACCACTATAGAAACCATGCAGTGTTTAACCTTTTGTGTCTGATTCGTTTTGCTAAGTGTAATAGTCTCAAAGTATATTATCCATTTTCATACTAATGAATTCAAATGTTCCTGAACTCACTGTGGAATGCAGGCTGGCCTTATACTCATGGCAGTCCTTCTGTTTCAGCCTCCCGAGTACTGGAATTATGGGCTCGCACCACCACACTCAACTTATGTGGTGCTGGGGAATCAAACTCAGGGCTTGATAGGCAGTACTCTAACCATTCTGCTGTTCCTCCAGCCCATCAAATTTATCTTTCTTATATCAGCGTATTCCTCCATTGTACTTTCATACCACATTCTTTATCCATTAATCTGTTGATGGACACATCAGCTACTTCCAAGATTTAGCAGTAAAAAATTGTGCTGCTTTAATCATTGTATGCATGTATCAGTCTTGTGTGATGACTTTAACTCTTTTGGTAAGATCCCTAGAAGAGAGATAGGTGAATCAAATGAAATGGCTCTGCAGTTTTTTTTTTTTAGAAATCTCCATCCCCCTTTCCATAATGGTTATATCAGTTAACATTCCCACTCATAGTGTAGAAGATTTTTTTACCCACAACCTCTTGAGCATTTGCTGTTTTTTGAGTTCTTGTTAACCAGCCATTCTTACTAGAGTTAGATGGAACCTCAGTGCTGTTTCTGTTTGCATATTAAACATTTTTTTTTCCTGTATTGGCCATTTAGACTTTTCTTGACAACTGTATTCATTTCAGTTGCCATTTTTTTGTTTGGGTCTTTAGTTACTTCTTCATTGCTGGGACAGAATACCTAATATCTGCAGTTTAAAGGAGGAAGGATTTATTTTAGCTTAAAGTTTCGGGTGGGCTCATTCCACTTATGGGCTGCTGGTAATGGGGAAACCATGTGGCAGAAGGAAGAGCAGGAGATGAGCTATTCACAGCATGGTGTATAGGAAGCCAAATGAGGGAGGGAAGGTGGCGTTAGCACACGCTCCTCCAGGTCAAGCATAAAGCATCCTCCTCCTCTTAACCAACATCCATCTCCCAACACCACATAGTTCCATAGGTATCCCACACACAGATATCCAGACACAGGAGGCTTTTGGGGAACATTCCAGGTCTAAACTATAATATTCCACCCTTGGTCTTGAAAAGACTCATGTCCACTACTTATGAAAGGTGCATTCAATCCTATAAGAGTTGCCAAAGTCTTTACAGCGTCAGTGCTGCTACAGAGTCCAAGTCCCAAATCCCTTCCGGCAAGGCAAAAGCTCTTAGCTTTGAGCTCCTGTGAAAATCAAAGAAAAATGAAAAGACTTGTAACGTCCAGTAGCACGGGGTAATCATTCTTATTCCAAAAGAGTATGAGTAGGAAGGATAGAAAGTCATTGGACGAAAGGAGCTGTGAAATACAACAGGACGTTTACCAAATCCTACAGTTCCATGAAATTCTGTAGCTCTGTGTCCAGCACCCCATGCCAGCTGTGGTGAAATGTGAATTCCAAGGGCTTGCATGGCCCTGGCCATGCAGTGTTGCCTCTGGCTGCCGCCTCCATAGCTTCTCCTTTGAGCTGGCTCTGCTCATACATAGCCCATGGCTGCCTTCTGCAAATGATCTGTGTTCCTAGCTTCCACGAATTTTCAGGGTTGCCATTGCACTTTTGACTTCATCTTCACAACTTAATGTGTTGTCCTTCCTGGGCCATGCAGCCTGGCTTCAAAGGCTTTCCTCTGACTAAATTCCTGACTTTTTAAGTGGATCGATAAGCAGACCTTGTATAGCTCAGTTACTCAGCTGCCATCTTGACTGTAAGTCTCAAAGGCTTTCCTCTGAAATCTGAGTGGAAACCTCCATAAATCCACACCTCTTCCACCTGCATGCCCATGAAACCAACACCATGTGGACGAGGCCAGGGTCTGCCACTGCTTAAGCAGCAGTTGCTGTTAAGATCTTTGAGTCTTTACATGCCTGCACTCCCTGTGGCAAACACTTTTTTCTTCCGTGCTATAGTTTACCCTAGAGTATTCTTATCAGAGCAAAAAGTCTTTTGTCTTTCCACCCTTGAGATAGTAAAGGGTGGGATGCTGACTTTTTAGATTACCTCAGGGGGTCTTGAATCCAGGTACTTGGCTTAATTTTAATGCTTATCTCTTCAGCATCTCTGTGCTCTTCTGCCCCATCTCTGCAGTCTGGCCAAACTGAAAAGTTTTTATGTAATTTTACTCCTCCATTTTTTTCTTGCTTTTCATCTAGACTTAGCTAAAAGCTGCAAGCGGTACCCATGTGACCGTGTGAAGATTGGGTTTCCTCCACCGGATTCAATAGTCCACCACCCTTCGTCTTAGTTTCAGGCAAAGTCTCTGGACAAGGACAAAAAGCTGATAAACTTTTTGCAACAACCTAGCACCGTTTTTTTAGGCCAGTTGTCAAAAAAATTGTCTTTCTCATTTGAGATTTCTTGAGGCTGGCCTTTACAATCTACACTTCTATCAGCATTTTGCTCTTATGAGCGCTGACCAAATCTCCAAACAAGTTTGATTTACATTATTATAAGGTGTCTTGCACTAGCATCTTTGAAACTACAAACTCTCCCCTCAAACAGGTCATAAAGGCCTGTAAACCACATCATTGGGCAAAGTCACAGCAACAGCCCCTCATCTCTGACACTGCTTCTGATTTAGTTACTTTTTGTTACTTGGGTAAAATACCTGACATCCACAACCTAGAGAGGAAAGATTTATTTTCACTCAGATGGTCTAGGTCCATTCATGGGCAGCAGGCAATGGTGGAAACACATGGGAGGAGGAAGAGCAGGAGATAGTTGTTCATGGCATAGTGAACACAAAGCCAGGCGAGAGGGGAAGAGTGAAGCTAGCACCCACCCCTCTGGATAAAGCCCTGAGCATCTGCTCTTTCCAGCCAGGCTGTACCACCAGAGAGCTCTATAGGTATCTCACCACATCTAACACATGAGGCTTTTGGGGGACACTCCAGATCCATACATACTGTACTATTTTTTTTATAATGGTGAAAGCCTAGTTTTTTTCAATTCTTTATGTATTCTAGATAATAGTCCTTAGTATGAGGAATAGCTGATAGAAAATTTTTTCATTCCATCAGTTCTCTTTATTGTTACTCATTTCCTTTGTTGTGCAGAAGCTTTTAATGTGATATAATCGCATTTGATTCTTGGTGTAATCTTACATGCTTTAGGTGTTTAATTTAAAAAGTTCTTGCCTATGCCTATGTCTTCAAGGGTTTGCCTATTTTTTTCTTCCAACAAGATCATTGTTTCCATTTTAATGTCTAGGCTTTTGATCCATTCTGATTTAATTTCTGTAATTGGTAGAAGATATGGGCCTAGTTTCATTCTTCTGCATGTTGCTAGTCAGTTTTCCTAGCACTGTTTGCCAAAGAGGCCTTCTTTACGGTGTATATTTTTGGCCCCTTTGTCAAAGATTATACGGCTAAGGGTAGTTGGGGATGCATCTGCATTCTCAGGTCTGTTACATTGATCCACCTGTCTGTTTTTGTGCCAATACCGTGGTGGCTTTTTATTTATTTTTTTAACTGTTGCTTTGTAGTATAACTTGGTGTCTGGTATTGTGATGCCTCATGTTTTTGTTTTGTTACTTAGGATTGTCTTGGCTATTCTGGGTCTCTTCTGATTCCATACAAAATTAATTTTTGAATCATTTCCTCTAATTCTGTGAAGAATGCTGTGATATTTTGATTGGGTTTGCATTGAATCTATATGTCAGTTTTGGTAGTGTGACCATTTTTACAAAGTTGGTTCTACCTATTCATAAGGGATGTTTTTCATTTTCTAATATTCTCTTCAATTTCTTCTTTTCAAGTATTAACAGTTTTTAGTATTTAAGTACCTCTTTGTTAGGTGAATTTCTAGGTATTTTTCTTTGAGGCCACCATGAATGGAATTGTTTTTCTGATCTCTTTCTTTGTGTTTTCATTGTTGCCGTAGAAGAACGCCACTAATTTTTGTGTATTGATTTTATATCCTGCAACTTGGCTGAATTTTTGAGTTCTGTGAGTTTTCTGGTGAAGTTTTTAGAGACCTCTATGGAAGGATCATATATGCAATAGGGATAGTTTGACTTCTTCCTTTTTTATAAGTATTTTCTTTATTCTCCTGCCTGATTGCTGTGGCTGAGGTTTTGAGTAGTATGTTGAACAGCAGTGCTGAGAATGGATACTCTTGTCTTGTTATTGATTTCATGATTTGTTGTTGCATTCTGTTGGCAGGTATCTTATTAAGGATTTTTTGCATCAATATTTATTAAGGAAATTGGCTTGTAGTTTTCTTTGTTGAGACTGTCTGGTTTTGGGATCAATTCAGGAAGGAGTCTGGTATTGTTCCTTCTCTTTCACTTTTCATGGAAGAGTTTGAGGAACATAGGTACCAACTCTTCCCTGAAGTTCTTATAGAATTCTGCAGTGAATCCATCAGGTCCTAGGCTTTTTTTTTTAGTTGTTGTACCATTTATCACTGCCTCAGTTTCATCCCTGGTTATCACTCTGTTCAGAATTTTTAGCTCTTTGTTCAATTTTGGTATATCATATGTGTCTAGGAACTTTTCCTTTCTTCTGGGTTCTTGAATTTATTGGAATATTGATTTTCTAAATATTTTCTCAGCTCTCTGGATTTCAACAGTGTCTATTATTATTTCATCTTTTTCATTTGTAGTTACATTGATATATGAATTTTTTCTTTTTGTGAGTTTGGCTACAGGTTTGTCAATACTTTTTATCCTTTTAAAGAATGAAGTCTTTGATTCATTGAACCTTGTGTGTGTGTGTGGGGGGGAGAGAATGCTTACAGTGAACTTGAGTATTTTGTGCACAGATATATCACATCATCTTTACAATCTCTTCCCATTTTTGGCCCTCCCAACCCTCCTACCTCCCTAACTCCCATTGTCACATCTATTTGGTTTTGGGTTTCCCAAATCAGAGAAACTGTGCAGTATTTAACATATTTAATCTTCCATGTCTGACTCACTTCACCACTCACTTCACCAGTCTTTAACTTAGCTTTCTAGCCCTACCCTGGGCTGCAGTGGCCATATCTTGATTTCTCTTATCTGGGTCCAGCAGAGCCCTAAACTGGAACGATTTGCTGAAAGTTTTTTCTTGTATTTTAGTACGTCTTTATTGAGATTCTTTAAGATGGCCTCCCGCACCAGTACAAATAAGAAAAGAACTATAACAATAAAATTCACAAGGCTAGGAAATGTGAGAAATAGAGAAGTTAAATTTCAATTTCTTACCTGAGTACTGAAAGGTGCTTGTTAGTACATTCAAAAGATATTCAGGTCATCATTACATTAATAGTTTCTTAGGATAAACTTACATCAAAGACTGAATAAATGAATTGCTATATTGAATGAACTTATGTCCATATCACAAAATAAATTACACATAAGCAATAGCTGTAATGGCATACTTAGTTATTTCAGAATTTTAACATTCATAAATTATTTACTCCCATTTCACTATTTACTAACATTTGCAAGATTTGGTTTATCATTTTATCTACCTGTCCATCCATAAGTTCATACAAACATATTTAAAAAAAGATTTTATACCAATTCTTTTATGTTGTATATAATTATGTGTTTCAAACTAATATACCTTTAAAAATAATTATGGGGGAAGTTTTACAGATTTTATGAAAAAACTGGTACTGTTTTAGTGGATACCAATCAAGTGATTCAAATATCAGTCTATATTTTTTGTTAAATTTTCTCTTTAGATGTTTCCTTTCTTCCATGTTCTTGGTGCTGCTTGTCTCTCTGTCTCTCTCAAAGATTACGTATTTCCTGCAGTGCTGGGCTAGTGGTTGCATATTTCTTTAGGTATTCTTGATCATGAAAATTTTTATTCAATTTTCAGGGATAATTTTGCTGGATAAAACAACCTGGCTTGACACTTGCTGTCTTTTAAAAGCTTGAAAGATTTTGCTCCAGACTATCATGGCCTTTAAAGTTTGTATTGAGAAGTCTGCAGTAACTTGAATGGCTTTGCCTTGGTAATGTCTGTTTTTCTCTAGCTACTTTTAATATTCTTCCTTTATGTTGTATTTCTGAGGTTTTGATTATGATATGACGTGGTGCCTCTCATTGCTGGTTGAGGTTATTTGGTGTTCTATAAGCTCTTTGTGCCTGAAAATTAATTTTTTTTTTCTAGATTTGGGAAGTTTTCTTACATGATTTTAGTGAATACATTTTTTTATACCTTTGGTGCTGTCTTCTGGTCTTTCTCCTATACCCGTAATTCTGAGATTGGTTCTGTTTGAGTCATCGATTAGCTGTTGTATCCAGCTACTTTGCTCATTTCTAATTTTGGAGTCATGCCTAATTGTAGCATTTGTTTCCTCAGCCTTGACTTCAAGGTCTGAAATTCTGTCCTCATAATGTCCAAGTCAACTTCCTCTGCTTTCAAATGAGTTTTTCATACCAATTTCTGCTAGATTTCTTCTCAAACTTGTCACCTCTCTGTTACAGTGTTCCCTCGTAGCTTGCTTTTCCTTGTTTACTTCAGCCAACTTTTTTGTGGTTTCTATATGCTCAGTAAGCTTTGTCTCCATTAAGACCACTATTTGGCCAGTAAGTTTCCTCTTTTAAGCCCATTGATCAATCCTTGCATTTCTTTGAGAATATCTTGTTTGAACTGATTGTTCAACTCATATATTTGCTTTTTGACTTCCTTCATTATGAGTTCCACTATTTCAAGGCCCATGACATTAGTTTCTGGGGTTTCAAGAATATCTGTGGGTTTCCTGTTGGCTTTGTTTTCTTTGCATGTTTCTGTTGTTGAGGGACTTCACTTGAAAGGCCTAGCTGAGAAGTTTCTTTGAATGAGAATGAGGGTATGTGTGGCGAACCTCAATTCTTCCAAGTTCTATGCTGGCAGTAGGCAGTGAGGGAGAACCTAACAGCCTGATGGCCTCTGAGGTATCATGATCACTTCCAGTGCCCTCAGTAAAAGCTCTCCCTCCTGTCCTGTCTTCCCTCCCCTGAGGGCAGGGCTCTCTACACCTGCCTCGTGTGGCAAAATTTTTCTAGGCACTGTTTAACAGTGAGCCCAAAACCCTGGTGCACACTCTTCTGAGCTTTCGTCTACTCTAATCAGTTCAGTCTGGGGCTCTTTTTAAAATGTGGTTCCTGCTTACGTTACTGCCTGTATGGCTGCGAAGTGCTTCTTCTGATCTAGGTTCCAGGAGGCCTTTTCTAGGAGAAGCTCACAGTATGTTTGTAGCATGCACTACCCACGAAGGCTTGTTTTTGGAGGCTGGGGCACCAGCTGCTGTCACTTCCCACTTCTGGCTCTAACCTTACCTGGGTCTGTGATTCTGGTCTCCATGCTTTGTTCCATCTGTAGTCGCCGGCAGTTCAGGGCCACCACACTCAGTCGGCTGCTGTTTTCCTCCACTTCCAGTATGTCTTCAGGATTTCTGACCTTCCTGTGGCCTTCTTTCAGTTGTTGGGGCATTCCTTCCTCTTCTAGTTTGGTGAGCGGTTCTGGCTCCAAGCTTCCTGTTTGTGCAGATTCTGGTAGCTCCCAGTTGTTTGCAGCCAGCCTGGGGCGGCTTCCTGTGCTGCTGTTTTTTCCCCCACTTCCAATGTTCTTTCAGGATTTCTGATCTTCCCCTGGCCTCCTTTTAGTTGTTGAGGCACTCTTCCCTGTCCTAGCTACTTGGCACAGGCAGTTTCTGACTATATTCTCAACCTTTTAAGTGGTTCCACAAGGACACGTTGTACAGCTCTGTTACTTGGCTGCCATCTTGACTGAAAGTCCCTAGTTTCAATTTTATTGGTCTCTCCAGTTCTTAAAATTTCTTTAACTCTACTGCTTATGGATTTGGCTTGTTCTTATTTCTCTAGGAATTTGAGCTCTGTCATTAAGTTGTTTGAGGTTGTTCTTATAGAGTATTTTTACCTGTAAATTTTCCTGTTAGTACTGCTTTCATTGTGTCCCGTAGATTGTGGTGTGGTGTCCTTCCATTGTCACTTGACTTTAGGAGTTTTGATTTCTTTCCTGGTTTCTTCTGTGACCCATTGCTTTTTCAATAATGTATTATTTAATTTCTGTATGTTTGTGTAGTTTCTTTTGCTGTTGATTTCCAGTTTCAATCCCACTATGATCTGAAAGTATTCGGGGAATGATTTCAGTTCTTTCATATTTATTTAAGCATGTGTTATGTCCAAGGATATGGTTTATTTTGGAAAAAGTCCCATGTGCTGCTGAGAAAAAGATCTATTTTGATCGAACAATCTGTAGGTTATCTGTTAAGTCTGTTCCATGGTGCGATTTAGCTCTGAGATTTCTTTGTTGATATTTTTTTCAGTTTGACCTGTCTAGTTGTGAGAGTAGGGTGTTAAATTCCCATAATATAATTGAAGTCTATTTGACCTTTTAGTCTAGTGGTTTCTGTTTTATGTATTTGGGTATTCCAGCATAGAATGCATATATGTTTGTGATTGTGAGCTGTTGTTGGATTGTTCTTTTTACTAATATATGGCTTCCATCTTTATTGCATCTGATCTGTTTTGGTTTGAAACCTGCAGTGTCTGATAGTAGTATAGTTATTTCTGCTTGTTCCTAGGCTCCAGTAGCATGTAAGATGTTTACATCTTTTATCCTCTCTGTGCTGCTCTGTGTGTGAAGTGTGTCTTTTACAGACAACAAATGAGTGGTTTTTGTTTTTTGATCTGCTTTGCCAGTGTGTCTTTTTTTTCAATTTGTTGTTTTGTTTTTGTTTTCTCTTTTTGAGACAGGATTTTGCTCTGTAGTCCTGGCCAGTCCTGAACTCACTGTGTAGCTCCCAGCTGTCTTCATATTCAGCAGACCTCTCCTGCCTCGGCCTCTTAAGTGCTAACATTACAGATGTGCGCCACCATGCCCAGTTTATGTGGTGCTGGAGTATTAAATTCAGGCCTGTGTTTGCTAGGCAGGTGCTCTAACGGGTGAGCTCTTCCTCTAGCCCAGGATGTATCTTTTGATTGTTACAATAAGATCAGTATTATTGAGTAATTATCATAAGATTTTAACAGAATGTTGTCTTGTTTTCCTGTTTTTTTTCTCTTTTTGTTGTACTTTGTCTCTCTTTCCTTTCTTCTGTGTTCTTTGGTGCTGCTCTTCTGCCTCGAAGTACTTTTCTGCTATTGCAGATTTCTTTAGGTTTTCTTTGTCATGAAAGTTTTAGGTTTTTACTTCTTCAATTTCTGGGGATAATTTTGTTAAATACTTGATACTTGCTTTCTTTTAAAGATTGGAAGATTTCATTCCAGGTTCTCCTGGCCTGAAGGTTTGCATTGAGAAATCTGTAGTAATTTGGATAGGCTTGTCTTGGAAGAATTATGTCTGTTTTTCTCTTACTGCTTTTAATATTTTCCCTTTGTGTTCAGTTTCTAAGGTTTTGATTATGATGTGTCAGGGCAAGGTTCTTTTATCGTCAGTTATTTGGTGTCATATGAACTTCTTGTATCTGAATATTTTTTTTTCTTTTCCTAGAGTTGGGAAAATTACTTACATGATTTCAGTGAGTAAATTCTTCATGCCTGTGGTGCTGTCCTCCGCTCTTCCTCCTGCATTCATAAACCGGAGGCTGGCTGTCCTTGAGTCATCCAGCAGCTGTTGCCAGCTAGCTTGCTCACTTCTTGTGTTGGTGTCATGCCTGATTATGGCATCAATTTTACTAACTTTGTCTTAAAGGTCTGAAATTCTGTCCTCACAGTGTTTGAGCCAGTTTCTTTTACTTTCAAATCAATTTTTCATACCCTCAACTTAAGCTAAATTTCTTTTCAGATTTTCCACTTCTTTACCAAGATTTTTCTTCATATCTTGCCTTGCTTTATTTACTCTAGCCAGTTTTTATTTGTGTCTTATTTTATAAACTGGTTAAACTTTGTATCTGTTAGGGCCTTTATTTGCTTAGTAAATTTCTGCCTTAAGCTTGCCATCTATTTCTTGTATTTCTTGAAGAGTGTTTTGTTTGAACTGAGTGTTTGTGTAAGCTAGCTGGTCTACATGGCTTTTGATTTCCATTTCTATGAGTTTCACCATTTGGGGCCTATTACATTAGCTTCTTGGGAGTCAGGTGTTTTTATGTGTATGTGTATTTGAACCCAGGGCCTTGTGCTCAATTGACAAATGCTTTCACAGCTGAGCCACACCCCTAGGCCAGGAGTTTGTGTGTTTCCTGTCTTATATGATTCTGTTGCTAAAGGACTACACTAAAATTGCCTACCCAAGAGGTTTTTGGTGAACACATGAGGGGAGGTATGAAAGTACTTGCAAGTGCATTCAGTTCTGTGCTGTAGGTGGTGAGGGGGACCTAATAGATTAGTAGCCTCTAAGTGTCTTGTTCACTCCCAGCCCCTCAACAAAGCTCTCCCATCTGTCCTGACTTTCCTCACCCAGAGGCGTGTCTGTCCACCTTCTGAGGTGCTTTGACTACCTCCCAAACTGTTGAGGTCGACGACTTTTCTCTCCTCTCTGCAGTTGCCTCTTATGTAAAGTTCCTTGTGCAGATGTTTCTCCCTATAGCACTGGCCAAGAATTCCCCCCAAATCCCTCATGTGTGACCCTTCTGTGGTTTATTTTGCCCCAAAACAGAACATGGGCTCTTTTCAAAATAGCTCCTACCTTCATCACTTGCTAGTATGGTTGGCAAGCACCACCTTTTCTGATCTGGTCTTCTGAGCTGGGTGGAAGGCTTGCAGTGCTTTTGCAGGCTGTACTATTTGCAGGCCCGTTATGCAGGCTGGGGTACCATCTTCTTTCAGTCTCTGTGGCTCTTGGCTCTGGGTTCCCCTCAGCTTGTGGGTGCTGGCTGCTCATGGCCCTTTCCTTGAGGCCTAGAGAGACTTCCTGAGCTGGCATTTTCTTCAGCCTCTAATATGTCTTCAAGGTTTCCAGTGTCCCTGTGGCCTCCTTTCAATTTCTGGATCTCTCCCCCCTCCAAGCTAAGTTGAACAGGTTCTTTTATCTATATCTTGACTTTTTTACAGTCATACTAAGAGACTTCAATACCCCATTCTCAAAGATAGACAGGTCAACTGAATAAAAAAAATTAACAAGGAGAGATCAGAGCCAAATCATACCATGGGCCAAATGGACTTAACTGATCATTAGAGACTGTTCTGTCCAGTGTCAATAGAATATATCTTTTTCTTAGCAGAGGCTTTTTCCAAAGTAGACTATATCCTTGAATATAAGACACTCTTAAATAAAGAGAAAAATTTAAGACTCATTCCCTGCATACTTTCAGATTATAGTGGAGTTTAAACTAAAAGTGAATAACAGAAGAAACGTCAGAAACTATACAAATACATGGAGATTACATAATATATTATTGAACAAACAGTGGGTCACAGAAAAAACCAGGAGAGAAATCAGAACTTTATAAAGTCAAACGACAATGGAAACACATCGTACCAGAATCTGTGTGACACTTTGAAAGCAGTACTATGAGAGAAATTTATGAGTGCACCTATGAAAAAAATAGAGCATGCTCAATCAGCAGTCTGTTGATGCAGCTCCAGGTCCTTGAGAAGCAAGAACAAGCCAGATGGACTTTTTTTCTCCCATTTTGTTGATATGTATAAATGCAACACACGGTGTTAACATTAATCTTGAGTATTTTGTGAATATACATGTTATGGCAGATGGACTTTTTGATTGAGACTCAGGAGCAACTTATCAGGACTCCTACTTGCCCTCCATCTTGTCCAGAAGTCCGTGTGACCCTGTTTTCTTGTAAATGCTTCATGTCTGTCTGTCTTTATGACTGCTTGTTATTCTATTGTGTATATATGCCTCTGTTGACAGGCACATAGGTTACTCCCAGGATGTAGCTGTTATGAATAATACTGCTGTAGACATGAATATGCATGCGTCTTTATGGTATGATTTATGTTCTTTTGGGACAGTTCCCAGGAGAGGGGTAGCTGGGTCAAGTAGGAGTTCTGTTTGCCCCTTTCTGAGGAATCTACAAGTTGCTTTCCATAGGAGTTGAACCAGGTTGCATTTCCACCAGCAGAATGGAAGGATTCCCTTTTCCCCAGAGCCTCACTAACAGTGGTTTTAGAGTTCTTTATGTTAGCTGTTCTCACTGGCACGAGATGGAATCTCAGTCTTGGTCTAATTTACATGTCTTTGATGGTCAGAGAAATTGAGCACTTTCATGTGGTTATTGGCCTTTCATAGTTCCTCTCCTGAGAGGTTTTTCAGTTACTTATTTCTTAATGGGATCACTTATTTGGGTGGATGGGTTTTTTTGAGTTCTTTAAACATTCTAGATATTAATCTTTTGTCAGAGGCATAGCTGGCAGATTTTCTCCCATTCTATGAGCTGTTTCTTAACCCTGTTGATTGTTCCCTTTGCTGTGCGAAAGCTTGTTAGTTTGATGTTGTCCCGTTTATTGATTCTGGCTGCTGTTTCTTGTGTAATTAGTGTTCTGCTCATGAGCCTGTGTCTTCCAGCACCATTTGTCAAATATGCTCTCTGTTCTCCAGTGAATAGTTTTGGTCCCTTTGTCAAAAATCAGATTGCTGAGTGTTTGGTTTGTGTCTGTATCCTCAATTCCATTCCATTGGTCGTCTTATCTGTTGTGCTGGTACTGTGTAGATTTAGTCACTCTTGTTCTGTAGTCTGCTTTAAAGTTTGGGAATTTGGTCTCCCCAGGATTGTTTCTGTTATTTAGGATTGCCTTTAAAAATCCGGGTCTTTTCAGGTTCCATATAAATTTTAGAGTTCCTTTTTCTATTTCTGTGAAGAATGGTGTTTGTATTAGTTTGGGTTCTTCCCCCCCTACACACACACTATTTTTATTAATATACAAATGTAATACATAGTATTTACAGTGAATTTGGGTGTTTTGTACATCTATGTATCACATCAACTTCACAATTCCTTCCCATCTCCTACCCTCCCATCCCCTGTCCCTTCCCCAGGCTCCAGCTATCACTTCATATGGTTCCAAAGAATGTCTGTGTTCTGGGTTTTCCAAGTCCGAGAAACCATACTGTGTTTAACATATATCTTACGCGCCTAAGTCATTTCACTCAAGTCCCCACTCTACCCCAGCTTCCTATTCCTCTGATGGGTTCGCAGTAGTCAAATCTTGATATCTCTTCTCTGAATCCAACCAATCCCTTCATTGGGATGTCCACCAAAAGTTTTTCTTTCCATACTTTCCTACATCTTAGTTGTTGTTGTTAAACCTGGTCATACCCACCAGTTCACACTAGAAAATAATTATAAGCATGTAGTTCAAAAGGATAGTTAATTTGGGAAAGAAGAAAAAATAATAAATTTCGGTTGCCTTAGCTGAATACTGGAACGTGCATATTTGTACATTCACAAGGTTATCTTTATATCAATCAGTTTCCTTAAGATAAACTTTCATTAGTGACCTAATAAGTGAATTGCTACAACAAAACAAAGTTAAAACTATATCACATTGCTACATTAAATGAACTTAAATCTATACCACATAAATATACTTAAAGCGACAGACATGTAGGCAAATCTAGTTATTTCTTAATTTCCTAACTTTCATATCTTATTTACTCATATTTCACTGATCACTAACCTACTTTTTTCCTCAGCTTCTTCTCCTCTAGCTGTTGTGACTTTTTCTCTGGGGTTATTGGTGTCGCTGGTCTCCCTTTCACTGTCCAGGTTTACTTTAAGTGTTTTCTGCAATACTGGCTCAGTGGCTGCAAGTTCCTTTAAGCTGTCTCTGTCATGCAAAGTTTTACATTCTCCCTTTTAGTTAAAAGATAATTTTACTGGATATTGCAGTCTTGGTTGGCATCTATGTTTTTTTAGTGCTTGGATGACATTGTTCCACGATCTCCTTGCTTTCAAAGTTTGGATTGGAAAATCTGCCGTTATCCTGATGGGTTTATCTTTGTAGGTCACCTTCTGTTTTTCTCTTACCGCTTTTAGTATTTTGTCTTTGTGGGTTTCTAGAATTTTAATTATGATATGTCGTGATGAGGATCTCTTCTGATCAAAGTTGTTTGGTGTTCTATATGCCAGCAAAAGTTCCATGTTCATTTCTCTTCTTAGATTTGGGAAATTTTCTTCCATTATTTAATTAAACATGTCCTTTAAGCCTTTTGTTTTGTCCTCAGTCTTCTCCTGGATTCCCTTAATTCTGAGGTTATTTCTCCTTGAATTATCTATCAGCCGTTGTAATGATTCTCTTTCTTTATTTACTTTGTATTCTTCATGGCCTGTATGTTGCAGCTTAGTCACTTTATTTTCTAGGTCTGACATACTATTCTGAAGTTGTTTAAAGTGGTTGCTTATTATTGCATGTGTGTTTTTCATTTCCTGAATATCTGCATTCAATTTTTCTATATCTCTGTTGTGCTCTTCTCTAATTTCTTTTGTCTTCATTATCTTGTATATTTCTTCTCTGGTCTCCTCTAGTTGCCTTTCAGGGCTTGCTTTTTGCTTAGCTAAGTGTTGTTGTAGCTCTTGCGCTGTCTGTTTTATTTCCTGCTGTGCTTCCCGGTTTAATTCCTGCTTCAGTTCACTGACTATCTGGGCCCAGAAGTTACCATCACTTTTGTCCTTTTCTTTGGGTTCTGCAATTTCAGCACCCTTTGCACGCTCCCCTGGGGAATCGGATCTTTTTGTATAAGATTTGTTACCACGTTTTCCCATGGTTCTGCTACCTCTGACTGTCTCTGGTGCGCAGGAAAGAGAAGGACTCCTGCTGGCGTTATTGCCTGCGATGGCTGTTGAGCCCCGTTTCTGATCTGGGATCCCGGGACCTTTTCTATGGGGAGCGCACACTGCGTTTGTAGTACACACACCTGTGGGTTGGTGCTTCTGAGGCTGGGGCCGCCCGCAGCCAATGATTCCCACTAGTCCGGATCCGCGCTTACCTTGGGCTGAGGTTCTGGCCTCCGGACCTTGTTTGTGATCTGTGGGTGCCAGCAGCTCGGGGCGCGCTGAGTGAGCTGCTTCTGACCCGCCCACAGCCTCTTCTCCCATTGTTGTGTGCTCTGTCCTCTCCCAGCTCTGTTCAGCCAGATGTTCAGGTCCCCGCAAGCTTTCCTCCGTCCTCCGTCCACCGTCCACCGTCCACCGCTGCCTGCCGTTTGCCACCGGCTGTGACGGCTTCCTGCTCTGCGGAGATTTTTTTCCCCTCCGGTTTTGATGATCCTTTGGAGTTTCTGGCCTCTCACTGGTCACCTTTCAGTTTCTGGGGATGCACCTCTTTTTCCTAGTTACACCAAGCACGCTTTTTCTAACTATCTTCTTGACTTTTTAAGTTAGTTGGTGAGGAGACTTTGGGCAGTGCTGTTACTCAGCCGCCATCTTGACCAGAACCTCTAGTTTGGGTTCTTTCAAAGGCAGAATTTATAGATTTTATAACAAAAAGGATCTACGAGGAAGGCTTACTAATCCAAGGATAAAGAAATAGTGCTTGCTGGGCAAACGCTTTAACCACTGAACCATTCCTCCAGCCCTAGTTAGTTTTGATGAGATATAATTAATCTGGTTTTTTCTCCTATACTTTTGCTGTTATCTCTTAAGAAATCATTGTCGTAACCTTTCTATGTTCTATTTTAAGAATTTTATAGTTCAAACTTGTATATTTTTCTTTAATTCATTTTGAGTTAACTTTTTAATTTGTAAGTTAAGGGTCCTGCTTTTTATTACTATTTTTATTGTTACTGTTTTTTTTTTAATTTTAATTTTTTTTTTTGAGACAAGGTCTTGCTCTGTAGTTCAGCCAGGTCCTGAACTCCCTTTGTAACTCAGGCTGGCCTCGAGCACATGACAGTCTTCCTGCCTCAGCCTCCCAAGTGCTGGCATTACAGGTTTGTGCCACCAGACCTGCCTTATGTGGTACTGGGGAATCAAACCCGGGGCCTGTGTTTACTAGGCAAGTGCTTTAAATGCTGAACTGTGCCCCTGCTCCAGGATATTACTTCAGTGTTTTTCTTGAGGATGTATTTTTTTCCCAGTTTCATTATTTTGAACATTCTTTTTAAAATAAAGTAATTTTTAACTTTATTTAAGAAATAAGTTTCATGCTAAACCTTTGTGCAACTGTAGACTTCTTTTGTTTGTTTTTGATTTTTTAAAAATTTACATATTATATCCTCTTCTCCTTCCACCCTTTCACCTCCTCCCCACTTCCTCCTTCCCTCTACAAAGTTCAAATTCTACTTTCTTCCATCTTATGTTTTTTATGGCTTAGTTTCCTCAAATTAGAGAAACCATATGATATTTAATGTCCCGTGTCTGATTCATTTTGCTGAGCACAATGGTCTCTGGATGGTCCATTTGCCTACAAGTGACTCCAGTTTGTCCTTACAGCAGAGAAATGTGCCATTGTATGTACATGCCAAGTCTTCTTCATTCATCTGCAGCCCCAGACTTCTAAGGCACATTGTGTGAAAACTTGTAGTCTTAATGGCTCACTCATGAAAAAACAGATCTTTGTGTGATAACTCTGCTGCTTGGCCAGCTCCTGAGGCTGAGGCAGAAATACTGCCTGAGACCAGCCTGGCAACGTAGGAAGATCCTGTCTGCAGGAAAACCAACAGGCACCTTCTGCCTGAGGCTTAGTCGTTTGTGAGAATGCTTTGCTAATAGTGCCCGAGAGTAAAGTGAGGCCAAGCTGGAAAGAAAGCATCGCCAGGGAAGAAGGGAATTGTAAATGGCTTCAGGTTCAGTATATTTGTTCAGGATTACATCCTAGGTTATATTAGTATTTTTAACCTACAGTTTTATTTTTTACTTTTAACCATGGTTTGTTGTTTGTCATACTAGTCCATTGGATGGGATTTATCTAATGATGTAAGGAGATGCATACATGTAACATTAACTAATTTCAGCCACGATTGCTTGTCAGGTAGTTCTAAATTGGGAATTAGGATTTTATGAATTATCTGACCAATAATCAGCAAAAATGTGAAGGAAAACAGTCCAGGCCTTATGGTTCAGACCTGTTATCCCAACACTCCGGGAGACTGAGGCAGGAGGATTCCAAGTTCAAGCCCAACCTGGACAACTCAGTGACTTGTAAGACTTTGTCTTAAAATAAAAATTTCAAAATGTGATTGGGATGTAACTCAGTGTGTGTGAAGACCCTGGGATCAGTCCTGAATAACAGACATTCTCTCTCTGTCTCTCCTTCCCTCCCTCTCCCTTCCTCCCTCCGTCCCTCCCTCTCTTCCTTTCTTCCTCTCCCTTTCTTTTTCTCTCTCCCTCTCCCTTTCCATCTCCCTCTCCCTACCTCTCACAAAAAACAAAAGAAAATACAACAACTCAGCCTTCTTGTGGTGTTTGGAAACTTTACTCTTGTTGGGTTTATGTGCTTTCTCATGTCCCCAACTGTAGTACAGTTTGAATCAGTCTTACCAGCTTGGAGGAGGTTCCTGGCCCTTTCTGTCCAGTTTCTTGCTGGAGGACTGTGATTGAACCTTGTTACAAAGTAGGAATTTTCCCTTGTTGAGAGACTCTATTAGTTTATACCTTGAATTTTTGCCAACTGCGGTGGGTGTGAGATACGCAAGTTTTGTAATTTCTGTTTTACTGCACTATTCAAAAATAGTTGCCAAGGTGTTTGTGGCCAGATAAGAAACTTGCTTGTTAAGGTGAAGAGACCTATACGTTAACTGGCTACATCCCCCACAGATCTCTATTTTGGCTTTTTCCTACTGTGGCTTAACAGAATCTGAGGAGTGCTGTGGAGTTCACTCTGCAGGCAGTCCTGGCACCTTGTTGTGCCACAGATGGGCTATTCTGTATTATATCCAGGGGTCTTTTATGTGTGGGGTATTTATGGTGGGTATATAATGAAGAATTTGACCTATGTTTGACAGGATGAAAGATGTTTTTTTTTTTAATTTTTATTTTTTTTTTTTTTTTGAGACAGGGTCTCAACTCTGTAGCTCAGTCTGGTCCTGAACTCACTGGTGTAGCCCAAGCTGGCCTTGGACTCAGGACAATCCACCTACCTCAGCATCCCTAGTGCTGGGATTACAGGCGTGGGCCACCATGCGCAGCTTTTATGTGGTGCTGGGAAATGGAACTCGAGTACTTAGCATTGGCTAGGCAAGTGCTGTAACCGCTGAGCTTTTCCTCCAGCCCAGGATGCTTTTTTGTTAATCTTTAAAATTCAGTGACTCATGTTACATGTGAGGCCTTTGTCACTGGTTTCTTGTTGAATCTGTGATTCAAAGCCATGATTCAGTGCTTTTAAGATTTAGTATCACAAGTAGGATGTTGATTTCTTAATAAAAATAACTACTAAGCAGTTCTGCTTATTTTAGATGAATGGAAGAGAATCAGAAGAAGAAAACCTCAATAAATCTGAAATCAGTCAAGTCTTCGAGATTGCACTTAAACGGAACTTGCCTGTGAATTTCGAGGTAAGCTGCTTTTACATGTAGGACTTTGTATTTTAAAATCCTACAAGAATTATTCAGAAGATGATTTCCCCCCAGATACTAATTGAAATAATATTTATATAATGTGAACCTCCAAATTTAGGATTCACCTTTGTGATTAGCAAAACGGTATTTATTCCCTTGAGACCTTATTTTAGGGGCATCTGTGAATCTTGGTGTCCAGGCCCAAGTGGCCTGAGTGGGTCTGTGGACGCCTGGAGTCTGTAGAATGTTGTGTTTCTGTTAACTCATGGGCTCTCCCAGGAGACAATCTATTGCTTTCGTCAGTCATAAATTCATCTTTACCACCAAAGTGTCAATTTCTTAAGTGGTACCAAAACATCTTTATCAGAGCAGTTTTAAAGAGGAAAAAAATAGATTTTGTTGTTATACCCCCTCTGTTCCCCAGTTCACCTGTTTATTTATTTAATTTTATTTATTGAGACATGGGCTCACTCTGTAGTCCAGGCTGATTCTGTTTTGTCCTCAGCCTTCTCCTTGATTCCCATAATTCTGAGGTTATTTCTCCTTGAATCATTTATCCGTCGTTGTAATAATTCTCTTTATTTACTTTGTATTCTTCATGGCCTGTATGTTGCAGCTTAGTCACTTTATTTTCTAGGTCTGACATACTATTCTGAAGTTGTTTAAAGTGGTTGCTTATTATTGCGTGTGTGTTTTTCATTTCCTGAATCTCTGCATTCAATTTTTCTATATCTCTGTTGTGTTCTTCTCTAATTTCTTTTGTCTTCATTATCTTCTGGTATATTTCTTCTCTGGTCTCTAGTTGCCTTTCAGGGCTTGCGTTTTGCTTAGCTAAGTGTTGTTGTAGCTCTTGCGCTGTCTGTTTTATTTCCTGCTTTAATTCCTGCTTTAATTCACTGAATTTCTGGGCCCAGAAGATGCCATCATTTTTGCCATATTCATCTTTATTTACCCTGACTTCATCTCCTGGGGTTTCAGATCTTTTTGTACGAGATTTGTGACTGTGCTTCCCCATTTCTTCTTTGGTCTCCTCTAATTTCTTTTTAAGGCTTGCTTTTTGCTTAGCTAAGTGGTATTGTAGCTCTTGCGCTGTCTGTTTTATTTCCTGCTGTGCTTCCCGGTTTAATTCCTGCTTCAATTCACTGACTATCTGGGCCCAGAAGTTACCATCACTTTTGTCCTTTTCTTTGGGTTCTGCAATTTCAGCACCCTTTGCACGCTCCCCTGGGGAATCAGATCTTTTTGTATAAGATTTGTTACCACGTTTCCCCATGGTTCTGCTACCTCTGACTGTCTCTGGTGCGCAGGAAAGAGAATGGCTCCTGCTGGCGTCACTGCCTGCGATGGCTGTTGAGCCCCGTTTCTGATCTGGGATCCCGGGACCTTTTCTATGGGGAGCGCACGCTGCATTTGTAGTACACACACCTGCGGGTTGGTGCTTCTGAGGCTGGGGCCGCCCGCAGCCAATGATTCCCACTAGTCCGGATCCGCACTTACCTTGGGCTGAGGTTCTGGCCTCCGGACCTTGTTTGTGATCTGTGGGTGCCAGCAGCTCGGGGCGCGCTGAGTGAGCTGCTTCTGACCCGCCCACAGCCTCTTCTCCCGTTGTTGTGTGCTCTGTCCTCTCCCAGCTCTGTTCAGTCAGATGTTCAGGTCCCCGTGAGCTTTACTCTGGGAGCCGTTTGCAGTCCACTTTGGCGGCTTCCTGGACTGTGGGGATTTTTTTTACCCACCTCCGGTTTTGATGATCTTTTGGAGTTTCTGGCCTCTCACTGGTCACCTTTCAGTTTCTGGGGATGCTCCTCTCTTTCCTATCTACACCAAAGATGCTTTTTCTAACTATCTTCTTGACCTTTTTAAGTGAGTTGATGAGGAGACATTGTGCAGTGCTGTTACTCAGCTGCCATCTTGACCGGAACTTCCTCCAGGCTGATTCTGAACTCACTGTGTAGCCAAGGCTGGCCTCGAACTCATGGCACTTCTCCTGCCTCAGCCTCCCAAATGCTAGGATTACAGGAATGTGCCATCATATCCTAGGGAATTGAACTCAAGAGTCTTGGCAAGTGCTGTAACCACTGTGCTCTTCCTTCAGCCCCATTTCTCTTATTTAATAACTGTATTGCTACTGGGATTGTATAGTCTAAAAACAATAATGGGTTACTTGTGCAAAATAGAAAATATATACGTTTTTAGGTACAGGGCGTCCTAAAGGTCAGCATATGTATAAAAGATACTAAAAACATGGTAAAAAAATATGTTTGCCCAGAATTACTTTGTCATAATATCTGAAGTAAAGTAGTAATGCTGTGAGAGATTCTGCAAGCACAGCTTCCTGTGTATGGGGTGTCCTGGAAGTTATTGTACAAGGGAAAGCTAACAAACCTTTGGCACACCTGTGTGTCAAAGACAAGTCTGAACAGTCTAGGAAAACAAAGGAGAATTTTTTAAAAATTTATCTACACATCACATCTCTTTCCCCCTCCCACTCCCTTGTTCCCTGCCGCTCATACATCCCCTTTCTTTCTCCACAGAGTTTCTTTTGCTTTCTTCCCATCTCCTTTACTGTGGTTTAATTTCTCTCATATGAGAAAAGCCATACAATAACTTGACCCTCTATGTCTGATTTATTTCACTAAGCATAATGGTCTTAAGGTGCATCCATTTTCCTTCAGATGGCTCAAATTTATCTTTCTTTATGTCAGTATAGTACCCCATTGTGTCAATACGCCACATCTTCTTTATTCATTCATTTGTTGTTGAACATGCTGGCTTCTTCCAAGACTTGGCTGTTATAAATTGTGCTGCTGTAAACATGGATCTGCATGTCTCACTCTAAGTGTGATGGCTTTAATGCTTTTGGGAAGATCCCCAGAAGAGGTTTATGTGGTGCTGGTGGGGGATCAAGCCCAGGGCCCTGTTGTGCTTGCTGATCAAACGCTCTAACTGCTGACTTACACCTCAGCCCAAGTTTATTATCTTGTAAAATACTTGTAGCATTTTTTACATCTACAGATAACCCTTAGATTTCCTAATTGTCACACAGTCCATACCTTTCCTTATGATGTGCTGGTACTTGCCCAAGATGCAGTCCATCATCAGAAGAGTGACGATTTCTGATGTAGGTTGTGTCAGTACTCACCTACCTGCCGTGGGACCGCAGTGGGGTGGGGAGTTGCACTGGCCCTCAAGGCCAGTGGGCAAGGGTGTTCTTTGTTCCCTCCACAGTTCACTGTGTTTGTTGCTTCTGTCCCCAGAAGGTGAGAACAGGTTTATATTGTTCCCTTTTTACAGTACAGAGCCCCCTGGTCCTCATCCTACAGCCCTTCCCCTTCTGTTGAGGAGGCGAGGGCGGGGTTGGGGAAGAGGGGAGGGACGGCCCGGACCAAATGAAGATGGGAGTTGGTTGGAAATTGAATGGACAGTGTACCTCAAAAAGGTCATAACATCTCTCAGGGTACCTGTTTCAGGGACAGGGGGAAAAATGATCCCTTTGTCCCCTGCTCAGGGGTGGTTGTGGCAGGAGAACGGATTTTTAAAGATTAGAGGAAGAAATAGAGATGTGTTGGTCACTTGAGGGTCAGAGTTGACTGCTCCGGACAGGGCTCTGGATTCCTTGAAGCTTGCCACCCGCCCATAGCAGTTTCTGGTCCTTCTGAGGGTCGCAGAGCTTTCTAGAATCCTGGTGCAAGGTTGCCATTTCATGCTTCTCTGCCGCTTCCGCTTGTGTTGAGGCCTACTTGCCTTCAGGAGTCTGACGGGTAAGAGGGAACTCCCCTGAGAGAACCGGGGCGTCCTCTCGTTTATACTGCCTCTTATAGTGATGATTTGAAGCATTAGCTCTCGTTGCAGCTAGTGGCATTGTTTGGTAATGTGAGTAACTCAGATACAGAAAGCTCATACTCACATTCAGTCCATTTCTGTTTGTTTGAGACAGGGTGTTGCTCTGTAGTCCACGCTGGGCTTTTTTTTTTTTTTAAGTGGATTCCATTTCTACTTCTTTTTAAAGAGGATTCCATCACCTTATGACTAAGCAAGGGAAAAAGACAGAAAAGGAAATGGTCCTGTCTGTCCAGTGTTTTATGTTTCACAGAATTCCTGAGTACATAACTTGTTGTAGCCCAGCAAGTAGAATTCACAATGCAGTGGGGCTTGTGTTTACTTTTTTTTGTGTCACTATGGTACAACTGAACTACAAGAGACTGCATGTGCATAAAGTGATGTACAGTAAAACTGCAAGTGTACTCTTGGGTAAATTTTGCCGTCATCTACTTTTTAAGCTGTAGTCAAACTTTGGCTTAAGTTAGAATCCTGTGGGGAGTTCCACGCAGCAGGAGCTCTGCCACTTGCTGGGTGCGGGGCTGGCATGGGGTGCACTTTTAGTCTCAGCACTGTCACTATTTAGCCTAGGGCGGCCTGAAACTCACAGAGGCCCTCGCTTCAGTCTTCTATTGAGCAGGCTCTTTTCTGTTCATGTAGAAGAGTTGCCTAGTACCTGATGCTCGGGAACTTTTATAAGTGAACATTGTCATTAATTTTTTTTCTTTTTTGAGACAGAGTCTGGTTCTGTAAGCCAGGGTGGTCCTGAACTCTGTGTAGCCCAGGCCAGCCTCAAACACACAGCAGTCCTCCAGCCTCAGCCTCCCAAATGTTAGGATTATAGGTGTGTGCCACCGTGCCTAGCTTACACGGCACTGAGAAATCAAACCTAGGGCCTTACACTTGCTTGGAAAGCATTCTAATCACTGACCTCTGCCCTAGACCCCACATCACTAATTTTTAACTGTTTAGTAGTAGCTATACATAGGAAACTGGATTAATGTTAAATAGGAGAAGGTAAGAGCCATTTGTGCAGTTGTTTGGAAAAGTATATGTAACTTGACATTTGGTATTTATTTATTTGAGACAGGGTCTTGCTCTGCAGTCTAGGCTGGTCCTGAATTCACTATGGAGCCCAGGCTGGCCTTGGACTCGGGTAATCCTCCTGCCTCAGCCTCCCGAGTGCTGGGATTACAGGTGTGCACCACCATGCCCAGCTTGATGTGGTGCTGGCGAATTGAATTTAGCTACTTACCACTTGACTTAGCACTTCCTGGGCAAGCACTTTAACCACTGAGCTGTTCTCTAGCCCGTTTGTTTTTGAGACCTGGTCTCACTCTGTAGTCAGGCTGGTTGTGCATTTGCGTCATAGCCCAGAGTGGGCTTGAACTCACAGCAGTTCTGCCTCTGCCTCCTGTGTGCTTTCATTATAGGCATGCCCCACCATGCCTGGCTTATGCAGTGCTGGGGGATCAAAGCCACGGCCTTACATTTGCCGCAGGTGTTCTAACCACTATGCTATTCCTCCAGCCCCCAGGGTATGCAGTTTTAACTAGCAGATGTGACCACGCTGATGACGCAGTTGTTGGGAATCAGGTGTGGCATGGTCACAGCAGTACAGTGGAGCATCAGAGTCCAGATGTAGCCTGGTGGAGTCGTGGTGTGAGCAGACAGTGCGTCGTGTTGCTGAGGGGCCAGGGGCTGTGGCTGTGAAGTGAGCACTCGGGTTGCGTCTTATACGTTCCTGGCTCATCCAAAGATGTGGGAAAGCTCTGTTCTGGAATTGAGGCTCTTGGTGTAGGCCCCTGGGAAGCTCTAAAGCCACGTGCAGCTGGCTTGCCTGCTGCCTCTGTCCCCCGCAGGGCTGGAATTGGGGCTGGCTGCCCAGGTGAGATGCAGCTTGGTAGGCTCACTCTTTGGCCATCACAGCTTTGTCTGGGATGCACTTCTCTTTGCTGTCCATTTTTTAACTTATCTGTTTTCAAAAATTTCACACCTCCTGAGAAGTCTCAAGAGTAGGATGGTAAATATGTCCTTAACTTGAATTCGCCAGTGATTTAACATTTCACCACCGCTCAGCTGCCCTTTCTTCCTGTCTGTGTGAATTACCTTAGTCTGTGTTTTTAACTTGTGTTGGATCATTTGAAAGTGGCAGATGGGATGCCCTTAACTCCTGCACCCCTGCAGATGAAGATGTGCTCTCTCTTTTTAAAAGACAGTCTCTTAAATAACCACAATCTCATTGTGAAGTATGGGCACTTACTGCCCAGTGCTTTTATCTAACACACACTGTGCCTCTGCAGTTTACAGCCTGTCACAGTAATGTCCCTTATAAAAATTTTTTGCCTGCTCTGGTCTCTAGTTCAGGGTCATACCTTACATGAGATCAACTGTCTCTTTGATCCTCTTTAGTCTGAAACACTTTCTAAGGTGTGTGTGTGTGTGTGTGTGTGTGTGTGTATGTATGTATATGTGTGTGTGTGTGTGTGTGTGTGTATATATATATGTATATATATGTATGTATGTATGCATGCATGTATTATGTATTTAGAGACAGGATCTTGCTCTGTAGCCCAAACTGACCCTGAACTCACTCTGGAGCCCAGGCTGGCCTTGGGCTCACGACAATCCTCCTGCCTCAGCCTCCTGAGTGCTGGGATTGCAGTCATGTGCCACCACACCTGGCTTATGTGGTGCTGGGGAATTGCAGTCAGGTGCTTAGCGCTTGACTTAGTGCTTGCTAGGCAAGCGCTTTAACCACTGAGCTTTTCCTCCAGCCCCCCTACCCCTTTAATTTAATGTCATTGACATGCTTCAAGATTCGATATTTTATAAAATGGCCCTCATTTTGGATGTGCCTAGTTCTTTATCGTAATTAAGTTTGCGATGTGTGGACTTTGCCAGGATGATCACAGGAGTGATGCTGATAATTGTGAGAGCATCACACTGTCACTCTGTCTTAGAGTTGGTGGCATTGCTTCTGTCTTTGGTCTCTCTGCTCCACACCAGGTGTGCCCCTGTATAATGAGCTTGTGACCTGGGAAGGCCATGCCCTCCTGGATTCCCTGCTCCTGCTTGGTGGCACTGATGATCCCGGCCTGCCCACTATTGCTGTAGGAGGTGCTGAAGTGGGAGTCTTCTGCATTTCCGTCTTTATCCCTCTTCAAGTACATTAACCGGTATCGGTGAAGATGGATTGCTTTTTCTTCTCTTCAAAGTCTTACTTCATTTTGATGCCCCAGTTGCCACATCTGTAGTGCTATTATCAGGCTTTGTGAGGGATAACTTACATGCAGTAAGTCACCTTATACTTTCTTTCTCTTTATTTTATTTCATTTTTTGAGATGGAGTCTTGCTGTGCAGCCCAAGCTGGTTCTAAACTCACTAGGGAGCCCAGCCTGGCCTTGGACTGACTCAAGGCAGTTCTCCTTCCCCTAGTGCTAGGATTACAGGTGTTCACCACGTCCAGCTTTATGTGGTGCTAGAGTTTTGAACCCAGGGCCTTGAGCTTGCTAAGCAAGTGCTTTAACCATTGTGCCACTCTTCCAGCCCTCCCCCTTTTTTTTTTTTTAAGAAGTTTTTATTTTAGCTCTTACTTAAATTTGTGATAGATTTTATTCTTTGTTGTTGCAGTCCTGGAGTTTGAACCCATGGCCTTGTGCACCTGAGCATGCCATTTACTTCTAAGACAAAAGACATTTCTGTAGTATCATTTTTTTCACGCATGTCAGTAAGGCTCTGTGTCCGAAGTCCCTTGGGTTCACACTTCCCATGTTGACAGTGAACTGAAGCATGCTTCATATGCGATGAGACATGCCCATCAGTGCACAGATGGGTGCATTGTGACTTACACAAAGCTGTGACTGACAGACCGATGACTGGCTGAAGGTTTCTGTTACCCCTTCTCATCAGTCCCTACCCAGAAGAAACTGCGTGTTGATTTTGTTGCTGTGGATTTTCTTTGTTCTTACAGTTAAATGCAATACACAGTTTTATATCTACTTTTCTTACAGTGATATAATTGTTATGAGATCATGCATGTATATAAATAGATTATTCCAATAATATCCATTGAGTGAACATATGTTATCCATTAGACACTTAAGTTATTTCCGCTTTGGGGCTGTAGCGGATGGCTCTTGTGTGAGGTCTTGTGTTCATTCACATGTGCTCAGAATGGCTGAATCCTGGGGGGGGGGGGTGCTTAGCTTAATAGAAATTGCCAGTTTATCAGAGCAGTTTACTGATTTGCTTCTCCTTGCTGGCACGTGATGCTCTCCGGCTTTGTGGAGTGGGCATGGGGAGGGGCCAGGATGGGATGGAACCCAGAGCTTGCCTGGGTGAGTGGTCACTGAGCCACACCTTAGCCCTTGTCAGGCTTTTTAGTCATTCTGTTGTGTGTATTAGTAGCTCATTTTGGTTTTAATTTCCATTTTTCTGATGACTAATGCATAGAGCACATTTTCATTATTCACTCTTTAGAGGTCTTATTTTTGTAAAATACTTCTTAAGTATTTGCTTGGGTGGTTTCTTCGTTCCTTCCTTCCTCCGTCCCTCCCTCCCTCCCTCTGTCCCTTATTTTTGTGATACTGGGGGAAATTAAGCCCGGAGCCTTCACCACACTGAGCTACATTCCCGATTCTTTATAATATTTACCTTGAGGCAGGGTCCTGCTTAGTCATTACATTGCCCAGACTGGGCTTAAACATGTGATCCTCCTACCTCAGCCTTCCAGGCCCTTCCATAGTGCTGGGATTACAGGCTTGCACCACTTGGTCCAGCTTGCCCTTTTTTTTTTTTCTTTCTAATGAGTAGTTTGCCTTTTTAATATTGACCTTAGAAGATTTTTAAATTTTCTGGGTATGAATTGGTCATTGTGTGTGGAAAGTACTTTCTCCGATGTTGTGGATTGTTGCTTGTTTTGGGCAGTACTGGGGATTGAATTTAGGGTATTCACACTGAGCTATATCATCAGTCCTTCTCACATCTCCTCGTTTTTCCTTTTTTTTTTTTTTTTTTTTTTTTTTTTTTTTTTTTTTTTTTTTTTTTTTTTTTTTTTTTTTTTTTTTTTTTTTTTTTTTTTTTTTTTTTTTTTTGGCAGTGCGGGGATTGAACACAAGGCTTTGCAACAGATCTACATCCCCAGCTGGTACCACCTCCCCACCCCGCTTTTTTGCAGACAGTCTGTCTAAATGACTTAATTTGCACAGGCTGCCCTTGAACTTGAGCTCCTCCTGACATAGCCTCCCAGCATGCTGGAATGGCAGGTGTGTACCATCAAGCCTGGCTTCCCCCCATCCCCATCCCACTTTTTAAAGGTTGCCTTTTGATGAGGGATTTTTAATTTTTGGAATTCCTTTGATTTTTTTATTTTTTTAGTGGTTGGTGTTTTTTATGTTTAGCTTTTGCTAGCCTCATGGTTATGAAGTTTACTTCCTAAAACCATTACACTTCTGGCTTTCACATGTGGGCCTGTGATCTAGGTCCAGTTCATTTTTGTTTGTGGTGTGAATTAGGAATCAGGACTTGATTCCTACCCTTAGCTCTCCATGTGAATAATCTAACTGCTCTGGTACTGTTAGAAAAAATTTCCCTATTTGCTTTGGTGTGTTTGCTGGAAGTCAGGTGACCGTGTAGGTACAGGTCTGCTCTTGCACTTGTTTCTGTTGGTTTGTTTTTCCTTGCCCATGCCGTGATGACATAGCTACTGTAATTTTGTAAGATTTCTTGAAATTCAACAGTAGCAGTCGTCTCATATCAGTGCTCTCTGTGAATGTCCCAGCCAAGGTAGTGTGGATTCCATTTATTTTGCTTTACATGATAATGGAATTGTGCTAATATACAATTAGATCTCTGTTTTTATTCACTTTTAGGTTTGCTTCTCATCTTTGTTGACTTTTTCCCAGTATAAGAGATTGAACCCAGAGTCTTTACACTGAGCTACACCATCCTTACCTGTTTTTAAATATTTGATTTCAAATCAGTCTAGCTAAGTTGCAAAGTTGCCTAAATCGGGCTCACAGTTGTGTTCTTCTTGCCTCGGCCTCAGCCTCCCAAAGTCCTTGTGCCAGTAGGCCCAGCTGACTTCTTTTTTTTTTTGTGCCAAGTATTAATAGTTCTAAAAATCAAACTATACTAAAGGTAGAGCTACATCTCATCCCATGTGCCTCTGTCCCAGTACCTTCCACATACTGGATAACTCCTTTCTCTCTTGTGATTGTTTTTGTGTAAACATGCACGTAACATACACGTGTGTCTATATTTTGAAAGTTTTTATGGTTTGTATTGTTAGTTAGCTTTAGTACCTGTAGTCTGTAAGTCACAACTTTATTGTGCCTTTGCAAGTAAGATTTCTCTTTAAAAACTGATACATGTTTGAGTACAGATATAAACTCTCTCACTCACCAGACTGTGTACATCCTTCGCGTTTCATTGTTTACTTCGGTGTGCGCTGGAATTCACTCTTGGGGTTCAGAGATTTGTTTCATTCTTCTTTCTGGTTTGATAGCTGCAAGTGTTTAATAAGCTCAGTCTTGGCTGGAGGCTCAAAGCAGATAATAAACTTGAATTCTTTGTGTTGCAGAGGTTCTCTCTGGGCCTTGCTGGGCCAGTGGCAGTGGCTCATGCTGAGCTCAGGATAGCTGTGAGCTAGGTTCATAGGAGTCTTCCTGATAGGGAGGCAGGTAGAAAGTCTTTATTCCAGGCTAAACTATTTTTGCGGTCATCAGACTCGAGAACACAAAGCAAAGTTAAAAACTAAGAAGAAAGCAAAACATTCAGAATTCTCACTGGTTCCTTCTGTCTGTGTTTATGTGCCTTCATCTAAGGGCATATAACATCCTTAGTCCTATTTCCCCTGGGTTTCATGAGAAGTGAGTGTGCCAACCAGTGTGCCCCACAGCTTGTAACAAGTGTCTGTCACGCTTTCACTCAGTCTTTCCCTCTGACACAGGTGGCCCGGGAGAGTGGCCCGCCCCACATGAAGAACTTTGTGACCAGGGTTTCGGTGGGAGAGTTTGTAGGGGAGGGGGAGGGGAAGAGCAAGAAGATTGCCAAGAAGAATGCTGCGATTGCCGTTCTCGAGGAGCTGAAGAAGCTGCCGCCCTTGCCCGTCGTGGAGCGCGTGAGGCCGAGAATCAAAAAGAAAGCCAAGCCCACAGGCAAGGTGAGAGCCGCTCTGAATGAGGAGCACTGACCCTTGCTGGGAATGCTTTGGGGTTTAGAAGGCTGATTGCTCTCTCCAGAATCAAAGGCTATGTGACAGGCCCTGCTAGACCCTCTACAGATGCCAGACAAAAAACATAGGTAAGATTAGGCCACTGAGTCAGCCCAGTAGGAGAGCTTGCAGGGAGCACACACCTCTGTGGAGGATGGCCTGTCACAGTCCTGGTGGTCACTCTCGGGGAGTGGGACTCAGGTGCCATCTACCAGTGTGTGGTTGGAGGCCTCTGGGGGGCCAAGGGGACGGTTACTGAATACTGCCTTCTTTAGGTCATTTGAACCACGTAATGGACCTGTCCGAACAGTGTTCGAATCTCTTCCTCAGTGCCTGGAAAGGGGCAAAATTCCACGTGGCGACATTTATGAGTGCTAGACCATTAAGTTGTGATTCCAGTATAGTTTCAGGCTATATCAAGATCCAATTCTTCTTCCTTCAATTTTACTTACACTCTTGTAGTTCCCTTCCCCGACTTAATGTATCCCAGAAGTCACCCCTGAGCAGTAGTGTGGGCAAGGACTCCACTGTAGAGAAGGTGGCTGCCAGGTAGTAACTAGGACTCGTAGGTGGTTCTTTCCTTGGAGTGTCAGCTTTGAGACTTTTAAAGTTATATAGGAGATAGAGTCTCACTCTGTAGTCCAGGCTAGCCTTGGACTCACAGCAATCATCCTGCCTCAGGCTCCCAAGTGCTGGGATTACAGGCCGTGTGCCACCACACCCAGTTTATGTGGTGCTGGAAAATCAAACTCAGGGCCTTGTACTTGCTAGACAAGCATTCTAATCATTGTGCTATCCTTCCAGCTCTTTAAAGCCTTTTTTAAAGGTTTCTGCATTTTAAGCTTTTTTTTTTTTTTAAGTGGGAACCCATCATGTATAGTTGGTGTCTTAGTTTGTCCTTGCTGGGACAGGACACCTGCCATCTACAACTTCAGGGAGGAAAGATTTCTTTTAGTTGACAGTTTCAGAAAGTCAGTCCGTTTATTGGGGGTGTGGGTGGCGTGGCTAGAAAATGGCAGTGTCACATGGCGGGGCCAAAGCCAGTGCCAGGGCTCCTCACAGCAAGGCAGACAGAGCCAAGTGTCATAAGAAAAGGAGGAACCAGCACACACGCCTCGAGGTTGGGCCCCAAGTATCTGCCCCTTCCAGCCAGGCCCCATCTCGCAGTAGTACACCACATCCATAGGTCCATGAGGGTTGTGGGGACACTCCAAACCACGACAGTGGGCCTTCTGTATCCATGGATTTTCTATCTGTGCATTTAACCAACCTTGGATTGAAAAATATGTGGGCAAAAGACTAGGTTTTTAATTTAGGACAGTCTGACTAAGTTGCTAAATTGCCCAAGCTGGGCTGGAATTTGCAGTCCTCATGCATTAGCCTCCCAGAGTGCTGGGATTGTGTGTGTGCACTGTTCCACTTGGCGGGGCGCTGTCTCCTAAACTGTGTGGTGTAGCACTTACGTAGTATTTATGTTTTATAAACTGTATACTTACATTTTATGAGTAACCTGGTGATGATTTTAAAGTATACAAGAGGATGTGCTCACATGATATACAAATACTGCACCATTTTATAGTGGGGGCCAGAACACCCACAGGTTTTTGGTATCCTGGAGGATCCTTAAGCTCATGGATGACGAAGTACAATTATACAGACTTGAGACATTTTAGGAAGTGTTCTATCTTTTTTCTGTTGTGTTATTTACTGTCTTATTTGAAACTTGTCCGGAAGCAGGCGCCGAGGCAGCACAGTGTGGGTGTCGGTCATCCCGGTGGCTTGGGGCTGGGCACAAGTCTGGGCAGTGTATTGAGACCTACCGCAAGGAAAGCCCCCCAGAAACAATTAACAACAATGTAAAAATTGCAGTGATTCCTGCCTCTTCATAATGAAATACTGGTTTTGCTTTGCTAAGATCTTAAAATCGCCTGACAATATCATAAAACTATAAAGTATGTTGTATTAAAAAGTGAAAGGTCCAGTACCTAAAAGGCAGTGCGTGTCTTGTCAGCACGCGGGTGTCTGGATTGGCCAGGCCTTCTCTGTAAGTCACGTGGCTCACAGTTTCTGCATTATTTGTTCCTCAGCCTCAGACCAGCCCAGAGTATGGCCAGGGGATGAATCCAATCAGCAGACTGGCCCAGATCCAGCAGGCCAAGAAGGATAAGGAGCCAGAGTACACACTTCTCACAGAGCGGGGCCTTCCGCGCCGCAGGGAGTTTGTGATGCAGGTGGGTTTGTGGCCCTTCCCTGACCACATCCATATCCTGACTGAGTCCAGGTCCACGGGCCCATACTGTGCCTCAGACACGCGTCAGTACAGCCACCTTGCTTGCGGTAACATGAAAGCTGCCTTGTGCTTGTCTGCACATGGTGCCAGACCGGCAGGTAGCATGCGGGACTCGCTGCCCAGTGGTGACTGCTGAGGTGCGGGTGACGTGGCCTCCTTCCAGCTGCTCAGAGGCAGTGGTACTAGGAATGCTGTCAAAGGCTCTGTTCTTGGTCCTGATCCTTGTATAGGGTCTGGAGTGTGGGCCTAGCTCTTCCTTGGATTAGGGTAACCCTTCAGATCCTTAATTATATGGTGCTGAGAATGGAACCCAGGGCCTGGTGCTTGCTAGGCTAGACTCCACCACAGAGCCACTCTCTTCGCCTATTTACTTACTAACTTACTTTTACTAACTTAATTATTTTTAAGGCATGATCTCACAGTGGCCCACTCTAGCCTGGAATTTAGAACCCTCCTGTTTTTAGCCTCCGGAGTGGTCAAAATTTACACATGAGCACATCTATATACCCTGCTTAATATTTTTTTATTTCAAAAAAAGAATACTGTAGTCCTCCCTTTGGGAGGTGTCTCTTTCTGGAGATTTGCCTACTTAAGTAAACCCAAGTCTGAAAATACTAAGCAAAAAATTCCATAAATAAAACAAATTGTAGGTTTTAGAATGTGCATCCTTTTGAATAGTGATGAAATCTTAAGCCTTCCTTCTGTGCCCCACAGGAATGTGAAACACGGGCTGTCCAGCTTACACTGCTACACTGTATCTGCTGGTTAGCCACCTAGCGGCCATTTTGTCCCTGAACTGGGTAGCACAGTTCTGTGCTCATACAATACACAGGGGGTCAGGACCCCCCAGGATCCTTGGAATGAAGCACCAGCAGATAAGGGGGGGCTGCTGTACAGAGGTCTTTTGTTTGTTTTGTTTTGTTTTTGAGAGTCTCACTCTGAAGTCCTGGAAGGTCCAGGACTCACTGCAGAGCTCAGGCTGGCCTTGAACACAGTAATTCTCCTGCCTCAACATACTGTGTGCTGGGATTAAAGGTACACACTATCATGCCTGGCTTAAGTGGTGCTGGGGAATCAACTCAGGGCCTTGTGCTTGCTAAGCAGGTGCTTTCACCATTGTTCCTCCATTGTATTGAAGTCTTATGTCGCAGTCTGCAGTGTATGAACAACTATCACCTGTTCTGTTGTGTTTTCTTCTACCCAGTCAAATGGGAGAGAAATGGTTCCATTTTACAAGAAAATGTAGTTTGTTGAGAGGATCAGTAATTTGTTTAAGGCAGCCGGTAAGGCAGCCAGGTTGGGATCACCTCCTAGTCCACCCTCTGCAGGCCACGGCAGGGCTTGTGCCCAGGGGGTTTTACCAGCTGGGTGCCTGCAGCCAGGACCTGATGGAATGGGTTAGGAGCAAGTGGGAACATGACTAAAAGCAGCTCGTAGGGGAGGTGGTCTGGCAGGAGAAAGGGGTACATGTGTGGGTAGATTGAGACCCTTATGTGTGTGATACAAACTTTACTGGTATAAAGGATGTAGAGCATGCCTCTTACATTTAATGCTGTATTATAAATTTTGTGTCTGTAACTTCAATGTGACAGTTACCAGCAATAGTGTTATAAAATCAAAAAGTGTAGGGTGCTTTTTTATTGTTCATTTGAGCTGGAGTCGTTGGCAAGTCTGTAGTTCTGATTTGGGATTTTAATTCTAGCATGAATACCTCTTAATGATTTTATTTAATAAGTAAGGTGAATGGCTAGAGGAATGCCTCAGTGGTTAAAGCACTTACCTAGCTTGTGTTAAGTCGGGCGCTAAGTACCCGAAGATTCCCCAGGTCAGCACCACATAAGCCGGGCATGGTGTTACAGACTTGTCATCCCAGCACTCAGTAGGCTGAGACAGGAGGATTGCCATGAGTCCAAGGCCAGGCTGGACTTCATAGTGAATTCAGGACCAGCCTGGGCCGCAGAGTAAGACCCTGTCTCAACAAAGGTAAAAATGAAATAAGTCATCTGTAACTTGGCTTATTGGTAAACAGATTGAATGCTTTCTCTGAACTGGAGAAAAGTTTTGAAGAATAGCAGATGTTTCAGTTTTTACTACTAGTTACAGTGTGATGCCTGTGAATATGACATGTTTTTAAACTTAATCTTTATTAATAATCCTTATTCCAGCACTTTAGCTTTGTTTAGACAGTGAGCAACTGAATCTGGGATAAAAACATTTGCACGTGTCTGTGGCATAGATACTCCCACTGTGGCTGCTTTCAGGATGTTGAAGTGACAGCTTTGCTTGCAGGGCTGGGAGAAGTGCCAGTGCCACCATTATATAAAAATGGCCACCACAGTCGGACCTGGTGGTGTAGGTCTGTATTCCCAGCACTTTGGGAGGCAGGGACAGGAGGATCACAAGTTTGATCCCAGTCTGGGCAACTTAATGACTTAGCAAGACCCTATCTTAAAGTCAGACCTAAAAAATGGCCTGAGAATGTAAACTCTTGGCTAAGGTCTTGGCTGGGTAGGATTCCCAATACTGCCAAAAACAGTGAAAGTTGCCCACTGATAGGTAGGGTAGGTGGACAGACCTGGAGAGCAAACATAAGTGTTAATTGTTTATATTAGGAAGTGATGAGTGTTGAAAATTCATTACCTCTGTGTTAAAACAGTTCCATGCTTACGTAATTTAATGTTTAATGATGGCTACATTTAGCAGCCAGCTCTCTGGATGGTTGAATGTGTCCTAATTGGCTCCTCACCCAAGCCCCAGGGCGGCACTGTCAGCCATCCAGCCAGCCTGACCCTGCGCTGGGCTCTTGTGTCAGCATACCACTCCTTGCCTGCTTTTACTCAGAAGGTTTAAGCACTGCCTGTGTTTTGACTGCTTTATGCAGGTGAGGGTCGGAAACCACACTGCAGAAGGAACAGGCACTAACAAGAAGGTGGCCAAACGCAACGCCGCTGAGAACATGCTGGAGATTCTCGGTTTCAAAGTTCCGCAGGCTCAGCCCACCAAACCTGCACTCAAGTCAGAGGAGAAGGTGACTGTTCAGGACTGTCAGTGCCAAGTGGCCTTCTTGCCTTTCCCTGGGGAAGTGTAGCCCCTCCGGGGCCTTCATCCTCCTGGCAGGAAAGCCAAGCAGCGTCTTATGTTTGTCCACTGCACTGTGCTCAGTAGGGATGTGCCTGCCCAGTGGCTCCGGCACGGCTGTGGCTAATCCTGATTGTTCTTTGTGGTCTGAGGGGAAGCGGCTCCTCTCCATTTAGAGGATGATGGGTAACTGGGTGTGAATGGAATCCGTGAGTCTCCCTCTGTCGTCTGTGTTCTTTGTTCTTGAAGTGAAGCCAGCATTAGCCTTACACTTTCGTGACTTAGTAAGTGTGACTGTTCATTGTAACTTGAACAAGCTTTGGTTTTTCTGGGGTAATGAGATAGTGTGATGGTAGATTCAGGCCAAGTGCACAGTTCAAATTAGAAAGTCTTGTTACATAAGTTGAATGCTAGATGAGAATAACCCATATTGAAAGAATTACTCTGCCAAGAGTGGCCAGCAGGACTCAGTTCCGATGGCCTTAATTTCTAGTCACGGAGCCACCCTGTAGGGGTAATCATGAAGTCAGGACTGATGACTCTGACCTGCAGTGTGTCGGCAGTGGGAAAATGGCTGTGTAGCTAGAACCTGCGGCCCAGGCACTCGAGTCCTTGGCTTTTGGGCTTTTTGTCTATTTTGTAAGTGTCCTTACCTTGCTGTCACACCCTGCCCCCACGTTATCTTTGGAAATGTCATCTAATTTTCTAATTGGATATTAGCTCCAGGAAATATTCTAGAAGCATTGGGTCAGTTCCAGGTGAAAACTGTCCTTCCCACCTTGGTAGACTTAAGTCTTGCATCCCCTGGCTTAGTCCTCCTCGTTTGAGCCCAAGTCCACTGCAGCACAAGCCAAGGCACTGTGGCAGCTGCTCACCGGGCTTGGGGTAGAGCCAGGCTCTTCCGCTGATGGCCTTCATGGAGCTGGTTGGTGTTTGTAATGTTAGCAGGAATGAAAGATATCAGTTTCATTTGTACTCATGATCTCTCTCTTTCTCTCTTTTAAAGACACCAGTAAAGAAACCAGGGGATGGAAGAAAAGTGACATTTTTTGAACCTGGTTCTGGGGATGAAAATGGGACTAGTAAGTGTGGTCTCAGCTGTCACTTTGGCCCTGAGCCAGATGCACGTGCATGTGAGTACACATGTGCACGACTGCACCAGGGTGGGTGGTCGCGGAGGCTTCGCGGGGCTCACAAGGCATTATGGTGTCTCTCCAGGTAGTGCGTGTGGGATTGAGTGCCTCTGTGTGTGTTCTCCCCCAGGTCATAAAGAGGACGAATTTAGGATGCCTTATCTCAGTCACCAGCAGCTGCCTGCTGGGATTCTCCCTATGGTGCCCGAGGTTGCCCAGGCTGTAGGAGTCAGTCAAGGACACCACACCAAAGATTTCTCCAGGGCAGCTCCGAATCCTGCCAAGGCCACAGTAACTGCCATGATAGCCCGAGAATTATTGTATGGGGGCACTTCACCCACAGCTGAGACCATTTTAAAGAATAACATCTCTTCGGGCCACGTACCCCATGGACCTCTCACTCGACCCTCTGAGCAACTGGACTATCTATCCGCAGTCCAGGGATTCCAGGTAACTGGCAGACTTGAGCTAGAGGGCTGTACCTCGTGCAGTCATCCTCAGATCCTCTCTGAAAATAAACTTTGTGCCGTATTTTTTAAATCAGGTTCGTGCTTAGGGCATCATAAGTGGTTAAAGGACTTGTCTAGCCTGTGTGGGGCCTGAAGTTCAATACCTAGCACCGCCCTGAGCAAAACAAAGCAGTAAAATTAAATCTGGGGACTAGTGGGGCGGGTAGAGTTAGAAGGGTGTCCTGGGAGGGAATGCGGGTGCACCGAGCATTGCAAGCCTGTGGAGGGAGAGAAAGGACTCGTCCTTTGGTACTGGTAGCTACTAGAAGACAGCTAGGCTCTTTAAGAGGTGTCTAGGCTGGGCCCTGAATGGCTGGCATCTGATAGCCACTGTCGAGCAGAGCCCAGAGCCACCCTCACCCCACTCCTCTGTCCCTGCCTGGCCTCAGTTCTCTTTCCCGTTTCAGGTTGAATACAAAGACTTTCCCAAAAACAACAAGAACGAATTTGTATCTCTTATCAATTGCTCCTCCTCTCAGCCACCTCTGATCAGCCATGGCATCGGCAAGGACATGGAATCTTGCCACGACATGGTATGTCAGTCACCCTCGGGTGGAGGGCGTGGTAAGGTCAGGTGGGTAGTTACTGTTGAGCTTCCCACAGACCCGGGACCCGCAGGCCTCCCTTGCCTGGGTGTCTGCTCTGGCCGACCAGAACGGGAACTGCAGCCTACATCTGGCAGCTGCGGCGAGTCCTTCATGTAGATGAAATCTAAACACTACAACTGAGAACAGGATACATGACCGAACCCCAGCCGCGCTGTGTTCACGTGATGAGACACAGTGCGCTCCTCAGGTCACTGTTTCTGAAGGGGATGTAGTATCCAGGAAAAATGTGATAGGTTTTTTGTTTGAAAACAAGGTAGGAAACTTGTACAGTCTGGTTGCCACAAGGTTGAAAATACTGGAAAAGAAGTGTGGTACAAGATTCAGCAAGCCAATAGCCACGTCAGCACCTGGCGGGGCAGGTGGGGCCCCGCGCCCCTGCGGTCATCACCGTGCTCTGCTGCGGCTGCCAGCGCCAGCGCGGACTTGGGTTTGACCTTGTTTTTCTTCCCCTCTAGGCCGCGCTGAACATTTTAAAGTTGCTGTCTGAGCTGGACCAACAAAGCACAGAGATGCCAAGAACAGGAAACGGACCGGTGTCGGTGTGAGTGCCCGCACTGTGCTGCACGGCCACTCGGCCTTACCCGCGCCCCGTCAGGCCTTTCTTTCGGAAAGGCTCCCCTAGTTTCTAAGTGGAGCTCTGTTTGTTGTAGGTTTATTTTAAGTAGATAATACATAGACATGGTGTGCAGGGATGTCACGAGACCGCACTGTGCCTGCCTCCATGCTCCTTCTCTTCCTCCCTTAGTACTCCTCCTGCCCACATCACGTATTAATTCCTGGTGTATCTTCCTTATATATATCTTTATGAAGATAAAAACATACAATTATCTCATTTTGTTTTCTCCCCAGAGATAATAGTGCCCATGTATCTTCTTCCTAATTTTTTCACTGAATAATATATCTTTGGAAAACTTTAATCAAGTTATTATAAATGGGCTGGAGAAGTAGGTCTGCAGTTAGAGCACTTGCCTTCCAAGTGCAAGGCCCTGTGTTCTGTTTCCCAGGACCACATAAAAGTACATAGGTGCCGTGTCACCCTGGCACTCGCGGGGGCGGGGGGTGAGGCAGGAGGACTGCCGTGAGTCCAAGGCCAGCCTGGGCTCCACAGTGAGTTCAGGACCAGCCTGGGATACAGAGTGAGACCCTGTCTTAGGAGAAAAAAAAAAAAAGAAGTTAGTATAAGCGGGGGGAGTATACTACTAGGTACTCCAGTGTTTGTCTTACTTCATTGTTAACATTATCTACATTTTCTTTAATTTCAAAACCTGGTGTCATTTTAGTTTTTTTCTTCCTTAAAGGTGTGGGAGGTGCTGAACCTTTTCTGACCACGAACCATTAAAAAATCCCAATATATATACTGAAAATACTGAAACTGCTTTGAAAATTTGGAATTTCTGATACCTCCAGTGGGCTGAAAGACATGGTGGGTAAGAACGTGGGCAGCCGGAGTGAAGACGATGCACACGCAAGGCGACTGTGGCCCAGCTGTGTCTGCGGTGGCGGCGGCGGCAGCAGCACTGCGCTGAGTCTGCGGTCCTGGCACAGAAGCGGCTACTGGCGGTGACGGAGGCCCTGCCGCGCAGCCTGGCCCTGGAAACCAGTAGCTCCATGCTCAGGCACCTCGGTGCTTTGGCTTTTTTTCTTCCCCCTTTTTTTCTTTGTGAGAAAAGAAACAGCAAACTGGCTCTGACCCTTTGGGACAACCCTGGACAGCCAGCACCAGAAAGAGGCCTTAGACTGGCCCCAGAGCAAATCAGACGCTTCCTACTCAGTGTGGCCAGCCTTTCTAGCGCACTCTGGTCCACACCTCACAGTGACCTGCCCACACTGTAACCACTGCTTCTCCTTCACCAGTGATGTGTATTCTAAGTTTCATTATTTTCTTTTGATTGATATGACACTATATAAAATTTCCTTTTGAGAGTTTCTCAATTGTATCTAGTTATATAGCACAGTTTAGAAACTTGTCTGAGACTGACTCTATCAGTAACCTAACCGGCAGAGATCGTATCCATATGTATGTGGCTATGCATTTTATTTTATTGGACTAACCCAGGACCATTTCAGTGATGCAAACTGTGCACCCTGTGTAGCTGAAACAGTCCTGGACTTCTCAGACACCTGAAAAGTCTCCCATAGTTGTATAAATTGAACAATTTAGGAATTTTAAACTTTAGACGATCATTTGGTCCTTTTCTATTTTTGTTTTTGTTAATGCAGCAGGACCTAAACAAATGAACTTTGGTCCTTGTTTTAAAGATTGTAAGAAAATTGTGTCTATACATACGGCTCTTGAGGACGTAGCTTTCTACACTACAGGATGTGATCTGTGTAGTGCGTACAAGCCTGCAGGTTGATTTTCCTTGAGTGCGTGATACTGTTGAGTCCATCTCTGTGCAGGGCTGAGAATGTTGCTTCCGATGTGCAGCTGCACATGCGTGCGCACGGGTGTGCTCCGGGCAGAGGGACGGCACGATGGCCTGGCGAGTTCAGTACAGCTTCCACTCATTGTTTACGCTGGAACTTTCCCCATGGAATGTTAAGTAAAACTTAGTGTTTGTCACCAATAAATGGTAATACTAAATTTTTTTGTTAATTTATTTTCAAAAATCATTACTGCTAGGTTGCTCCCCTTCTATCTCATTCCCTTCCCTTTTTTTATTTTTAAGAAAAAAAGTTTGTAATGCTTGTGATTCTGTCTAGGCAAACATGAAGATCTGAAATAACTTTATATCAAACCATTGATCAATAAACAGCTACTAATGAAGTTTTTGGTCCGGTGAGTAGTACCTACATAAGGGCGGCCACGAGGGTGCAGGGCACCAGGGGAGGGAGGCGTGGTTCTCGCCCCGCCATGACTGTGGCCTGGCTAAGGGTGGGTGGCTATACTTTCTTTTTAAATATTAAAAGAACCAGGAGGTTGTAGAAGTATTTTGCTCTAAGCCCGCCTAGGGATGGAACTGCCTTAAGTGAAAGTGACCAGAACACATGCTGAATGCTAAATAAATGTTGAAGAGAATTCAGCATCTTCAGGATAAAGTCAGTGAAAGGAAAAAAGACATTTTGTGCTTGGCAAAAATGGCCTCTGAGCCTGTGACTCCCGTCAGCACTCCGGTGGGCTGACAGGTCGGTAGAGAAGCGGGGCCAGCTGCGTTGACCTAGGCTAACATGGTAATCTATTCAGATCATTTGGTCTGAGCGAAAAATGTTAGAAGCGTAACAGTGAAAAAAATTAAGCTGTTCATTTACATTTTCATGCAGTGATACATTATATAGCTTTTCTGTACCTTTTCAATATTAGTTTTCAGATAATTTCCAACAGACAGTTTAGTGTTGCCAAAATTACACATGCTGTCTCTCTTTCCTCTTCTACCCCATAAACTGTATGAAGTTCAGGCCTCTGGGTCAGGAAGTCAACACTGCCAGCTAGTCTAGACCTCAGGCAGCGATGGCAACTGTCTCGTGGTGTCCTGCTCTCTCCTGGCCTACAGGTCTGTTGAGGTGCCCTGCGGAGCTGGCAGAGCACTCAGGCCTGTGTCTAGCTCTCTGCCTTGGGCAGCATGGGCTCAACAGGAAAGCCACAGAACACTGTGCTCTTGTGTGTCACACCAAGCACACACACTGTCCTCTGTTAACCAGTCACCTACTCACATCATGCAATATATGTTGCTGCCCTGTTCCATCATCTTTCCCCTGGTGACCAAAGCCTCCTTTGCAACAGCCCAGGACCGGCAGTTCCTTCCCAGACCCCTGTCCTTGGCGTCTACCGTCACTACGGCCGTGGTTTCCACAGCTCCTTGTCTTGGCGTCACTCTAGAGTCAAGGGGCACTTCGCCATTACACAACTGCATGAGTGAGCAGAACCCGGGCTCGTGAGTGGTGTGTGGTCACTCCACTTACATTGATGCTTCGTCTGCCATTGCTTCAGGTAAGCCTGCTCTTCTGTTGGCATGTCCTATTTTTTAAAATATGGCTTTTGTGCTATAAATGGCAAAGTGTGTCATGTTAACCATTTTTTGGCACGCTTTTCAGTGATCTCGTCATAGTGTCCTGGGATTGTCACTGCTGTGCACCTCTGCAACACTGTTGTACAGCCAACACCCTCCACCTTTAAGCTCTAGTCCTTCTCCCTCCCCAGTTCCCCGCTACAGCTGGTTTCCTCCGTCTCTAATTTTCACAAGTATACCCCACTGTCAGCGGGATTAAGTCTCTTGTGACTGGCGTATGTCATTTGTAGCCAATGTCAGGATTTTCTGCTTTTTAATGAATATTCCACTGTGTATGTGTGACTATTTTGCTTTCCCATGTTGTCAGTGGATACCTGAGTTATTTCCGTAGTTTGGGTTTTGCGAATAGTGCTGCTGCGACTATGTGCAAACACCTTTTTTTTTTTTTGAGGTAGGGACTTGGACTGTAGTCCTGACCTTAGTGGCCCAGGTGGGCCTTAAACTCACAGCAATCCTCCTGCTTCAGCCTCCTGAGTGCCGGGATTAGAGGGTTGTGCCACCATGCTCATGTGGTACTGGGAGATCGAACCCAGGGCTTTGTGTTCGCTAGGGCAAGTGCTTCAGCTAACTATTCCTACTGCCTTTCTTACCTTTTTTGGAGACAAGGTCTCAATCAAGACTGGTCCTTGAACTCATGGCAGTCCTCCAGCCTCAGCCTCCCAAGTGCTCAGATTACAGGTGTGCACTACCACACCCAGCTTTGTGGTGCTAGGGAATGGAAGTGAGGGCCTCACACGCAGGCAAGGGCTCTAGTGTCACATCACACGGCAGTGCTTTTCCCGTGGGGCCACCACACTGTCTGCATAGCAGTGGTATTGCTTCACACTGCGGCTGGCACTGCACAGGTCCCAGCGTCTCTGAATACCTCACCAACACTTTGTTTCTTTTTTCTAATTCTTGATTTTTATTTCTTCAGTGATGGCAAACATCTGTTTGTGTGCTTGTTGGATATTTTTGTATCTTCCACTCAAGTCCTTCATCCTTCATGGAGACAAGGTCTCCCTTGGTAGCCTAGGCTGCATTTGCTAATATCTATCCTTTCCCCTGCTGAATGGTCTCGGCATCTTTGTCAAAAAATCATTTTACCAAGCTAGGTGTGGTGGCATCTACCTGTTATCCCAGTATGTCGAGAGGCTAAGGCCAGATGATCATGAATTCAAGTCTAACTTGGGCAACTTAGTGCCCTAGTGAGAATGTTTCAGAATAAAAATACAAAAGGAAGGGACAGATAGGGCTGTACCTCAGTGTAAAGGCCTTGGTTCAGTCCCCAATACCAAAACCAAGAAAAAGCCCCCTGCCTGGATACGTGTGGGTCCGTCTCTGGGTCCTCCAGTCTGTGCTCTTGGCGCCACCTGTGCTGTTAGGGTGTAAGCTTTAGGGTCAGAAGTAGGTGTCCCCCTGTGCCCTGCTTCTTGTTCAAGGTTGCTGTCCATGGTCCTTGGGCGTGCCATATGAATTTTAGGATGGACTTTCCTCTTCCAGAACCCACCATCTGTCCCGTTTCTGAGCACTCATTTACTCTAGGCATACCGAGGAACCTGCATTTATGTTGTTTCCCTGGCCTCAATCCTGAATCCGGCCATTTTCCACTAAGCTCTTTTCCCCTGCAGCGGCACACAGCATTTAGAAACCAAGGTCTAGGAGCTCTAAGCACTCTGCTACAGAGGCATTAGGCCTCCTTCAAGGCCCCTGGGTGCCATGTCTACATGTCTAATCTGCACAGACAATCTGTTTCTAATAATTTTACAACCACATTCTAATATTGATACCTGTGGTACCTTGGGCTTTCCTAGCCTTCCCCCTCATGACATCAGCATAGGAGAATTCTAATGACTAATGATGATTTCCTAGGCTGGAGGAATGGCAGTGCACGGAGCACCTGACTGGAAGCACAGGGTCGTGGGCTTGACCCCAACACCATGTACTCTGCTGGGGGGGGGGGGTTGGGCATGCTGGCAGGCTCGGGTGAGGCAGGGTTGCTGTGTGGCTTGTCTTGTTTTATGAGACAAGGTCTCTGCTGCCCAGGCTGGCCTTGGACTGAGGACACTCCAGCTGCCTCAGTCTCCCAGGTGCTGGGATCACAGGTGTGGGCCACCATGCCCAGCTTTGAGTTGCACATTCGTACATTGTACATTTATGTATGTGGACTACACAGTTCAGGACCAGCCCGGACTGCAGAACTTGGTGGGACCCTGTCTCTCAAAAAAACAAACAAACAAACAAACAAAAAAACCCCCAAAAAAACCCCAAAACTTTAGATCTATTTTTTAACTGAAGAATTCTTGGGGCTGGAGGAATGGCTCAGTGGTTAAAGTGGTAAGTATGCTAGTTCGATTCCCCAGCATGACATAAGCTGGGTGTGGTGCCACATGCCTGTAATCCCAGCACTTGGGAGCCTGAGGCAGGATGATTGCTGTGAGTCCAAGGCCAGCCTGGGCTCCGAAGTGAGTTCAGGACCAGCCTGGATCACAAAGTGAGACCCTGTCTCAAAAGAAAAATCTCTCTTATTCTGTTTTTTTCCCTATTGTATTTTAATGCTGTAAGCATTTCCACCTCCTAGCTGAGTATACTTGTCTTTTAAAGGTCTCTAAAGCCACAGGAATGTGGACTACAGTCCTTAGAAATGGATGTCAACTGGAAGGCCAGGTCTTCCTCCAGAGAGCATGCTCAGAGGTGGGCTGCAGTCTGCTCCCTGGGGTCTGTCAGGGCCAAACAGGAGCACTTGGCTTCCCAAGGAGCTAGCTTGCTGCTTGCTGGGTAGGTGCTAAATGGAACTCACTAGACTAGCACCACACCAGAAAGTAAACCTGAGGCCAGATAAGTGGAGCCTCAGTTTGTAACCTAACTTGAGAAGTTTATCACTACTGTTACCTGATTTTGAGGACTAAAATGAGAAAAAATTTGAAATTTTCAAATCCACAAAGAATTGATTTGTTGAGCACTTAAGCATCACGAGACAGGTTAATGGAGAAGTCAGCCAATTTTTCTTTAAAAAGCTTTTGAAGAAATATGTCCTCTTAAGGAATAGCCAACTCAAATGTAGAGGGTGCAGGTTTTGTTTAACGAAGCAGCACATCTGTTTTCGTGGAATTTCTCTGCTGCTGTGTACTCAACATATGTGGAACCATATTGTAATTAACATCCTTTATTAACAAAAATCGTAATTTAGGGAATCGGTACTTTTTGTACATGTGCACATAGTGGTAATGGGACCGGGGCCCAGGACCGTCACACTGCGCTACATGCTTAGCTGTTCCCAGAGGAGATTACACACGGGCACCACCATGCCCACTTCACGTGATTGCTGGGGAGCTCACCTCGGGGCCTTGGGAATTCTAGGCAAGTGCTCTAACCATTGTACCACTCTTCCAGCCCCTACTTTGCTGGTCCTCCTAAAGGACCCCCAGAGTCGGTTGCCTGAGACTGCCATGGAGTGGAGACAGCTTGGAGTTTGCTTTCCTGCACATCCTCCCATGGCTGATGCTGTGTGACGTGCTCACTTGGCATTGTTGGCAATGTGGAAACAGCGGCCTGGAAATTCCATGGAGTCTTAGTAAGTCATTTTCCTGGCTTTTTGGATTTATGGATATGAATTCTGTAAGTATGGTTGAAGGCAGTTAGATTTCTACTGAGAATACTGGAAATGCACCTGGGGGTCACAGTGGTTTTCACCCAGAGAGCCAACAGCTCCTAAGGTGGCACCAGCCCCATGTGTTTTAATGTCAGACCTGGTGTTCTGCCTGTACCCCTGTGCAAAATCAAAGCTGTTAACTTCACATGTCTATACATGGTTGCTCCCTTTTCATTTTGTGGTCACAAACTCCACCTTCACAGCTTTGGTCACTGTGTCTTTTCAGAGCCAGCTTACTTAGCTTTATCCTAGGTCAGAGTTCGCCAATCTGTACCGTCAGCTGGAAGGCTGCTGAAAGATTTCTGCGTCATCTTCTCAGAGCTTCCAAATAATGGGGGAAGGTGGGACACGAACTGTTGGGCTTACCCCAGCAGTATTACCCCTGAATTCCTACCCTTTTTTGGGGGGAAGGGGTCGGTAGGAGACACCACTTGGGTATGAGGCCTAGGGCCTTCACCCTGAGCTACAACCCTGGCATTTTCTTTTGAGGTACGGTCTTGTAAGTGGCTGGTTGCCCAGGGTGAGCTTAAAGTTGCCATCTTCCTACGTCAGCCTTCTAGAGTGCCGGCCTAAACTACCACCAGGCCTGATGAATTCCTGCCCCCCCGACCCCCCATTTGGAGATAGGGTCTTGCTCTGTAACCTGGGCTGATCCTGAACTCACTGTGTAGCCCAGGTTGGCCTTGGACTCAGGGCAATCCTCATGTCTCGGCCTCTGAAGTGCTGGGATTACGGGCGTGTGCTAACACACCAGCTTGCTACATTTCTTTCTTAATGTGAACTATTCTGCTAGAGAACCAAGCTTCACATGGTATTATGACCTGTTCCTTAGCATCTGGGCTGCAGGTGTCCCTCAGGTCGCTCTGAGAACCATGCCCAGACTCACAGCCAGTCCTTTGGCTTCTTAGGCACTTTGCTGGGACAGCAGGGAGGACCAGTGTCTTGTGTGGCCAGAGACCGCAGTTTAGGTATCTGAGGCTCTGGCTTCATTTGATGACCCTTCCTAGCTAGCTGGCCAGCAGGCTGCATTTGAGGAGATCTCGTGTGGGACTGCTGCTGGTTGATGGCCCTGAGGGGGTACTTGTTAGGACATTGAGCCCGGCTCCTTCAGTGAGACTCCTTACCCTGCTCTGTTGATGCAGTCAAGAGAGCTTCATGGTCCTTTCTCTAAGCTGCCTTTCGCTGCAGAAATCGGGCTCATGCTGCCCACTGGAACTTGAAGGTGACTGTCTAGCGCCGAGTTAAGCCATCTCCTTTCCATTTTGTTGCCATCTCCTCTCTTGTCAGGTCTAAGTACCTGTGAGTCTCCCTCGCAATCTCCCGTGAGACAGGGCCCCACTGTGTAGTCCATATGCAGTGCAGCTGGCTCGTGGCACTCCTCCCGCCTCACTCCAAGCGCAAGGTCACAGACCTGCCCTGCCGCCCCACGCCTGTCCTACACAGCATGCTCCTGGCACAGCATTCACGCTGCCCGCTCTTCGTCCTGTACCACTACCCGACTTACAAGGGAAGAAACTCCACAATAAACATCTCCACGGACTCAGCTGCCTTATCTTTTTACCTGGTGGCAGCGGCCCCACCACAGGGCAGAGCATAGGTCTGTCCAGTAGCTCACAGTCCCTGTTCATTACTAGAGTTTTTTTCTCTTTCTCTCATTAACTAATGGGAACTGAAAAATCCCTGTGTCATTTTCAGAGTTAGGAGACAGAGCGGGTCACAGAAACCTCTCATGGACCCTAAGGCCCAGTCTTGCCTTCCAGTCACACATCTGAGCCACATTTTTTAAAAAACAAGGCAGGAATTGAGTTGCATGCGTTCACAAAATGGAACAAATATTCCTATGAGGCTGGACCTGGGACTGTGCCTAGGATTGAGAAGGAGCCCTGGGAGTGGCCCACAATGATGGCTTTATTGACTCTTTCTAACTTGTGCCAAGCCATGACACACTGGTTATGGCAGGCTGTCCAGACTTCGGTGCAGGTCCACCCAGCTACATGACCTGTTAGTTTCTACCCTCTAGGAATTAGGACATGAAGCAGGATGCAAACCAGTGAAGTTCTCAAACCAGACAAAGGGCTGAAGCGGAGAACAAAGAACACAAAGGTTGTCCCTCCAGGGTCTAGGCCAAGCCACACAGATTTTATTTGCACCTGTATCGTAAGCCACCTCCTAAACAGCAGCCAAGGGCATGGGAATCCACCAAGAATTCCTGGAACAGGAGAATGGAAATGCACCTGGGGGGTCACAATGGTTTTCACCCAGAGAGCCAACAGCTCCTAAGGTGGCACCAGCCCCATGTGTTTTAATGTCAGACCTGGTGTTCTGCCTGTACCCCTGTGCAAAATCAAAGCTGTTAACTTAACATGTCTATACATGGTTGCTCCCTTTTCATTTTGTGCTGTGTCCCCCAGCAGGATAATCTGCTGGGGGACACAACAGAGGACACCAGGGCCACGACAGCAGGTGGAGCCCACGTAGCTACAGTGGAAGGTCATGAGGAGCTCCTGTGTCTGCCTGAAGAACCACGGGGGCCACAAGCCTGTGCGCCACGCAGGAAGGAGGCAGAAGGTACGCTACACAACACTCAGGATGAAAAAGAAAGCTAATAATGTGCCGAGGAAGGAACTGTACAGGAAGCTGGGAGCGGCAGTACACATATCTGAACCCAGCTCATGGGGAGGCTGATGTAAATTCAAATGTAACAGAAATATCAACAGTGTTAGCAAAACAACCCACTTGACCTTAATAAGAGCATTCTCTTTTAGAGATGTACCAACATCAAGACATGAGACCTTCATGGAGCCTGGCACAGCGATCACGTTTAGCTTTTAGAGGGAAGTACAGATGGAGCACAGGAAATAACCCCAGCTCCAAGGGTGAAAGGTCGAGACTCCAGCACACGACAGTAGCTGGAGGTGGTGGGCAGGGACATATTTTCCGCAATACTGAAAATTTAAGATCTAACCAAGTTCATGGGGTAAAAGTTAATTACTTAAATTAAAAAGAACTATATAATGCTATTTAAAATAGGAAGGCAGAAGTAGTCATTTAGGTTAAATCCATATTTTTCAAGGCAGGGAGTTAGCAAGCTGCTTAAGTATTAAGGTTTTTATCAAGATGATGAGGAATTTAGTGGTGAAAGAAGAAAGTGCAGGAAAGGCAGCGCAGGGTGAAAGCGGCTTCCAGGAGTAAGGGGCAGTCGTCTTCTCGGTTGGGAACCCTATTTAGTGTTTGAATGTTACCACATACATGTAATAGTCGGATTAAATGCCAAGTCGATTATCTCGATCTGAGTAGAGAGAATGCTATCAAAATGTCTGCCAGAGGGTTTCCCATGTGGATGTGACGGTGCACAGATACGAGTAGCCAAGTAATTCTACCTCCAGGAAAAAAACATTTAAATGTGTAAGGATATTCATCCGGAGAGCTTGATAGAGGATGTATCTGCTAGTAACTGTGCTTATCAAGTAACTTAAATTTTTTTAAAAGTCAAAATTGTTTATGGGGAATGCTCCCAGCCTTGTTTAGGAGTGAACAAAATGAACTAAACTGTTTTAAAGGAGGTAGGCACGTGAATGACTTTCACTTTCTTACTTTTCTGTATTTTCCAAGTTTTCAAAGAAATGTTCCTTAAATCAATTTGTCAAGAGAGACCGTCACATACTAACAGGGAGAAACAGTGGACTGAGCAGCAGCTCTGAGGGAAACCTGATTCTCTCCCAGGCGTGAAAATACCTAAGGGCAAGGCTTGGCTAGCCTGACTACCAGCAGTGAGCACCACTTACAGGCAGTCTTTCATTTCTGCCTAGCCCTAACCCTGGACCTCTTCTCCCGGCTACAAATAAGCTGCCACAGCCTATGTTTAATGCTTGTGCTACATGGGTCCTGTGTCAGTATGCAACGTAGTATCTCTGTTTCATCTTGTGACCAGCAAGCACAAACGTCCAGTCACCTGCTTCTGGTCTCTCAGTGGTAGAACTGTAACTCAAACCCAATTCTTTATACTCAGCAAGCCACACAGTCACTAAGGCTTGTCAAAGAAGTCAGCAACTTCAGCCTACCATGTATTTAAGTCTGTAAAAGTCATGCCAAAACGGTCTTAGGCAGGGCAGTGAGACTCTACAGTACCTTAAAAATTAACCAAAAACTGGTAACTGAGCCGAAATAAAAGAAAATCCCTAACTAATGCTCCTGTAAGAGGCTATGTTAAAAGGCACATCAGTTTGGTAGCCGAACCATCTACTGAATCTTACAGTACTCTTCTTTCCACAGTTAATTTAATAGTTTTCTGAGTTTAAGATGCAGAATAAACCCAGCGTCCACTAGAGGTCATAGCTGGGCACATCCTTAATGTTAGCAATGGCTTCAGCAAGAGAAACGCCAACATGGAACTGAGAACCAGCATGGAAACTAACACCGTAATTTCCCTACCTGCTATTCCATACTGCTAACATTGTTTTTAAAAAACAATTAGCCTTCTGCCAGTGACCAGTCAAACCAGGGAGTAATATAAACTTTAGTGTTTCCATTACTGCGTGAAAAACAACAGCAAAACCTAGCTGAAGGTCAGATGAGAATATGCTTAGGTTACTTGAAATTTCTCAAGCATCATCACCACCAAAACAACGTAATATAAAGTATTTGAGTTCAGCACCTGAGATTTAAGAAAACTGATAAAGCTTGTAAGTTTTCTAAGGAATCTTTAACCTGTACAAAACAGGATCTAGTTCAGTTACAAAGAATGAACACCCTTTCTGGCATAAGTAAATTGTGTCAAAAAAAAAAAAAAGACATTCTGATTCTTCATTCCTTAAAAACAAATGCTGCAAATTCTATAGGCCAGGGCCAGGCTCAGACAGACCCAGAGTAGCCCAGCTCCCTAGGCAGCTGTGGCCCGGCTCCTAGACTTGAAGCTGGTAAGATGCCGCAGTCTGAGAAGTCCTAAATGGCCTCCAATCTGCCGGCAGGTAGGAGCTGAAAAAGCTCAGGCTTCCCCACTGTGAAAGGCATTTCCAGCAGGGAGCCGCATTATGGTTCTCTAACCACAGTAACCAACTTCCCCAATGTTTACTGCCAACTGGTGCTGCTCCAGAGAGTTCTAGGAGGTAAGAACCAAATCTGTAGTAATGCTCCCTTTCCCATTATTAAGAACAAATGATGGATTAATCTGAGATAAAATGATTTTGAAATTAGGATTTTATGGAATCCAGAGGGGAAAGGAAGATTAAAGAAGTTCACTTTTTATGAAAGTATCAGAGAGCACCGAAAACCTGTCCTTAAGATGTTCTTAGATACATATTTTACGGTTTTCTTTATTGCTGATTACAGACTTAGAACTATGAAATGTGCATTGGTTGGCAAGTTACAGAAAGGATTCTTACAGTCACATTTCTAAAAAAGCCAAATGGACAAAAAATACAGAGGAGGAGAAATACGAATGGCAGCAGTTCGAGAACAAAAGATTTAGCAAGAGAGAAGACATCTCCAGTCATTTAAAAATTTAAAATGATACCCGTGCAAATACTCAACTGAAAGTACTCATCTGTAATGGTACTTGTGCCTTGAAGTTGCAAACTGAAGAGACACCAACTTACGTTTATGGCCACACAAACCACCTGGTTGGCTCACACGGTTCAGCTTGAAGCAACATTTAATATCCTTTACAAGATGGCATTTGTGACAAGCTCAAAAGGAACACTTGCTTTGTTTGAACGCAGCTGTGCTCAGAAGTCCACCTGATGGCCTAAGAGCCTCCTGGGCTTGGCCAGTCAGGAAAGTGTAGTTCAGAGGAGGGTCACACTGGCTGCCTGCAGGTATCCTTGGAGATACTGGAGTGCTTCTGCATCCAGGCTGGTGCTCACCATCGATGGGACCTACAAGACATGGAGATCACATGCTTGACTGCTGCTGAGCCCCTGCGCATTCCAGGAACAGCTCAGAAGGGTGGTCAGTGCACCATTCCCATCTCAGGGAGACCCAAGCAACTCAGTTATTCTCATGTCTTCGGAAATGGATGACAGGCTGAAAAAGCAGGCGATCCATGAGCAATTTACTAGGTGTGAGAGTACTGAAAATGTTCTGGTGGGTGCTGGTGGTGCACGCCTGTAACCCAAGCACTCAGGAAGCTGAGGAAGGACAACTGCTGTGAGTTTGAGGCCAGCATGGGCTACACAGTGAGTTCAGAACCAGCCTGGGCTACAGAGCAAAACACCAACCCCCGCTCCTCCCCGCAAAAAAGAGAAATGTTCTTACTGTTTAATGATGCATAATCAAATATTTATGTGTAAAATGGTATTGTCCAAAAATACTGGTAATTCCTGAAGCCAAATACACAAGGATTTGTTACGCTGTTTTTATTTATGCTTGGCCTTCATAATATCAGTTATGTAGTACATAAATGTCTGTAAGAGGTGTTTGTGGAATGTAATACACAGCCATTAGTAGGTTAAGGCCATGACCCATTCTGTAACAGAAATTTCAGTATGCTGCAGGTAAGAAAGTAAATGCCACATTTTAATAAATGTATTTTTCCATCTAAAAATATACTTTGAAATTATTCAAAGTATCTTCTCACCTTATATTTACTCTTTAAGACTATTCACTTAAATTTACAGTACATCAACACAAGGAAAAACATGGCTCGTCGATTAGACAAAAAATACGTTTTGCCTAAATTCAGTGGGATGTTGTGTCTAATGCTGACCAGTAAGAACATGCATCCTAACATCTACTTACTCTCTTTCCCTCCCAGTCACAGAAGTCAGTGACGGCATAGACTCTTACCCTTCCTGGACAGGCAGTTGACAACTTGTGAAGTGATTGTGCCAGGTGAATTTTGGGATTGTTCACCATTTGACCCACAGGGTCATGCTCTTTTTTTCCAGCAAACACCAACTGGGAGAAGGCGGTCTGGTACCCTGGTGTGTCTTCTACGTCAATAAAATGTTCTTCGTCAGGAGTGGTATCATCTTCAGGTAACTCAAAAAGGCCAATCAGAGACTGTAATAACGGAGTCCTAGATCGGGAAAAAGCAAGATGAAAGAGCAAAAAACACTGCAGATGTAAACAAAAGTAGCAGTAGCAGTTACTCAAACAAAATTAGTCCCAGAAATTGTTCAGTTCCTTTCACTATAGATTCCTTTGGCTATAGTATCTAATCTGTTTTTCAGAAATGACACCATCTCTAAGCCAAAACAAGGTGTTTCCAATGCTAGTAAGTTTACTTAGGGGGAGAGGGCACCAGCTGCCAGATCACTTTGTGGAAGAGGCTGTCTAGGTGAACCCCAAAGGAAGAAAGAGGCCAGAGGTCACAAGGGAGGCTCTCAGGAGAGACATGGGAGATCTGTTGGGCCATATGCACCTCCTATTAACAACACAAGCTGGCTGGGCTGGCTGGCTTAGTTTGGACCATCATACGGCAGCCTTAGAGCACCCAGACCAGACCCCACAGGAGCCCACAGATTTGCTCCCCTGCCCCTTGACACTGAGAAGCGTAAGGAAGTGACAGCTGGCAGAGAAGCCAAGACAACACCATCCTCTAGACCCCTCGGGGTCGAGGACCAGTCAGTAAGTAGGGAGCAGGGCGGCGGGCTCACCACAGCTTGGTGTACTCGGTGTCCACCATCGGGGGGCACTCGGCTAATAATTTCGTCATGCCAACTGCGCAGATCTTTTTCTCCACATTTCCAGATACTTTCTGAATTTCAGGAATAATGATTTTTTCCAAAACCATTCCGAACATCCTATGAAGCAAGGCAAAATCGACCACCACTGACTTCAACAGAAATGCTTAGTAAGTGACTCCTTATGAGTAGAATTACTAAGTTAAATACTGGCGTTGGCTAGTTGAAAGTGCTCAAATACTACTGTCACCTGCTCTTAGTCTTTCAGCTCTTGTCTTTGTATGCTTTTCAAAAAAAAAAAAAAAAAAAAATCCAGAAATCCCTGAAAACTCAGATGGAGGAGGACAAATCTACCACTCTATCAGCAACTCATTTTGAAAATTTTGGATTATAAACCTCCTGCCTTTGTTTAAACACCTCTTAAGTATTAAAGGCTTATTTAAAAACTGACTGTGGCTGGCTACTAAGCACACACTCATTATCCCTGCACCCTAGAAGGACAAGGCCGGAAAACCATGAGTTCTAGCCCACGCAGGTCACCTATGATTCAGCAAGGCATTGTCTCAAAAAAAAGGAGTAGGATGTAGCACAGTGTGAATGCCATGGCTTCGGCCTCCAGTACAACAAAAGCAAAATAACAATCACTGTTAGGGCCACAGATGCAGCCATTTTATTATCCTGGAGAGAGCACTGGTTTTGCGCTCTAGAAACAGGGTACCAGTGAGGAATTAGAAATATGCCTGCAGGATTTCTTTATAATTCTACACCTGGCAATTATTTAATGCTATAATGATGTTATCCTCAAACCAAGAACCCATGGAATCGCCTCTAAGAGCACATAGATTTATAGCTTACATTAAAAGATCAAATCATTTTCTTGCTATGAAATACAATTAAAAACAAACTTACTTTGGTTGTATACCATCAAGTATTTCTTGTAGTGCTAGTGCCCCATATTTTATGCAATACAAATTAATAAAGACTAAGAAACCTGTTGAAAGAAGATACAGAATGTCAACAGAGGACTTACTACATATACCATAAGTATGCCCCATGACAGTCCTCTGGACAACCACTAAAACCCAAGGATGAGCAACTGGCACCAATACTTGCCATCTGATACAATTTAACACAGAACATATGCCCTTATACTATGGACCTTTATAAACAATCTGTGGGGTTTTTTGGGGGGTAGGGGGGACAGGATCACACGCTGTAGCCCAGGCTGGTCCAAAAGTATGGAGCACAGGATGGCCTTGGACTCACAGCAATCCTCCTCTGTCTCTCAGCCTCCCAAGTGCTGGGCTGGGATTACAGGCATGCCCCACCACTCCCAAGTTTATGTGGTGCTGTGGAATCGAACCCAAGGTCTTGTGCTTACAAGGCAAGGCTTTAACCACTGTGCTATTCCTCCAGGCCGTTCTTTGTATTTTATTTCTACTGTAAAACTGTTTTGATGTTGACACTTTCACAAACCAACCTTTGGAACACAATACTTTTATCTGTAACCCTTAAGTCTAAGAGTTTTGGCTATGTCATTTATGAAAAACATTAAAAAGATTTACTTACTCTTGATAAACTTTGTAGTCTTGGAATTCTGAAGTCTTTGGAATAGTAGAATGAAAATTTGCTTTCTGTACTGTTCAACTGATTCACTAAAGAATAAAATATAAACAATATAAACTTAGCATTTTCCTGAGACCTATCAAAATCTTTGAGTCAGTGCAAAAGCTTACAGTCATACTCACGGGGGCATATGCTCTATTATACTGTTAAGAAGATAAAAGCCTTGGTGGTCATTCGCTTTGGATGCAATTAGCTTCTGAAAGACACCTAGTAACCCAGGCTACAATAAATCAGATCAAATAATAAGTGTTAAAGAGGTAACACATTAATTATCCTAAAACTTAACACAGATAAATACTGAAAAAGGTTTATGCTTAATTAATAGTCTTTTTAAGTTCTGAAATTTCAGAAGGAAAAAAATTCTACCACAAATAAGCTGATAGTTTTGAAATTAATGTATCTGGTTTTATCTTCTACCACAGATATAAATGATTAATAACTAAAAATTAATCCTTATAAACCATACATTATCATTTTCCCACATTCTGTTACTTCAAGCTACCTTAGAAAATTAGTTATTTAAGAATAAATGTGACTCACAATTTTGTCAGCTGCAGCACTTGCGATTGTGTTTGAGCCACATTCTAAGAATGCCTGGAGAAGCCTCACAAGAGCGGGAATATTTCCTGTTCTTTCCCAAAGCACTGGCTGAAGGAGGTGAGGGAATAAAGCCATGTAGGAAGACGGGATGTCATTTTTATGTGTTTCCAGAAGCAAAGACATCACTTGAAAGACATATGGAATAAATTCTGTTCAAAGAAGTAAAAATAGAGCTGTCAGCTTTAGAATGAATGGGTGCAGCCCTGAAGGTCGTGCGCTCTTCAGCAGGCTGCGTCTGATGGCCACCTGGGCCGATTTCCTCCCCATACAAAGAAAAAGACTGCCCATGTACATACCTTGTACGTCATTATGTAAAATTTCAGTAAATACTAAAAACAAAGCCTCCTCAAAATTCACAACAGCAGCAGGGTTAGCTTTGCATGTTATTCTTATAGATAAGCATATTGCTTCAAACATGTAGTGGTTAAAGTGAGGTTTGCTTGGGTTCTGAAATTAAAAACATTAACTATAGTTACTTTTACAGCATGAATAGATTATCATTCAAAATAAAATGTACCCTGACACAAATTTAAAACACACCATTTTTTTAAAAATCAGCATTAAGAAAACCACAAACACCATAACTAATTACACTGATCTGGTGCTTATTTTTTGTGCCTGTGCGTGCCAGAGAATGAACCCAGCGCCTTGTACCTGTTAGGTGAGTGGTCTACCACTGAGCTACAACCCCAGTCCTGCTTGGACTTTTTTCTTTTGCTGGTGGTGGCACTGGGCCTGAGCCCGGGGCCTTCAGAGCTAGCTTACTTTTGATTTTCAGACAGGGTCTTGCTAGGTTGCTGAAATTCCAAACTGGGCTCACATTTGTGATCCTTCTGCCTCAGCATCTCAAATGCTGGGAGAAGCCTGCAACACCAGACGGAGCTGAATTTTCTTTTTTAAAGGTCAAAAGTCAATCATGAAATCATGAGAAAGATACCTCACTTTAGAATCCCAGGGAGGTGAACACACAGACCTCAGCTCCTACTTTAAGAAACGTTCCAAACTTGTGTGCTCAATGCAGACAACGTGGAAGGAATGAGGCAGAGCTGGGATTAAGTCCTGTGCCACAGCCTTAACCCCCGTGGACCTTGGCACCTACTGCTACGCAGTGGCACGCTTCCGTATGGGCAGCTTTCAGGCCTCTTTTTAAGAAATGATATCCTCAGTTGAAACAAAACCTCTTGAAAGGTTAAAGCTGATTAAATCAAAGATAAAAGTGTATTACTGGGGGAAACAGAGGAGCTCTGCTTCCCTGCTCCCTGGGTCTCCCCAGGCTCACCACAGTTCAGGAATATTACCCAGAACTCAACTGAAACACAGGCCCTCTTCTCCAGCCCACCTAAATACTTCTACTGAATTTATCTCCTGTTGACAACTTAACTAGGATTAATCATCTCTAAAGGAATTGTGTCAGCCTTAAACTCACTTTTCATTTTTAAAATTCAGGACTAGTGTGTGAATCAAAGTATCTATAAAATGTTTAGTCAAAGATTAAATTTAATTTGGGGGGAATAAAAGGGCAAGGAACAAGAGATAAAAGGACCTGAATCATCGTTTTATAGAAGCCAAATAGCCTTTTATAGTCTTCCAACTAAAATAAACTTTAGATCATCTGCACTTTCTCTTCATTTTTTTGCAGTGAACATTTTGAAATGAGAAAGCCATTCAAGCTTCTGGGCCTATACATAAAAGGATGGCTGCCATTACACCTCCAACCTGCTCACCAGCATCCCCACTTTCAGAAAAGCCTATCAGCTGCCAGCCTGGAAGAACACACAAACCTTCTCCAGTGCCTCCTTTAGTGCCAAATAATGTGGAGGCCCAAACAGTTCGAAGCAAGTTAAAAAGCATCCTCACTTTCATAATTGGCTCTATTACCTTACTAACAGCTAATAGCTTCTGTGTGAGCTGAGTGATGAGAGTAGGGATATAGGGGATTATGGCTTCTTGGAGGAGGGAGAAACTTCTCATGATAGCTGTAAAATATAAAAACAGCAAAAACAAATAGTTTAGTTACACTTTAGACTAAAACAGTGATGGGGGAAACCCACTAATTCATTAAATAAAAATGTAAGCTGCTTAAACAATCCCAGAAGCTCTCTGCTGTTACAAATGTCTAAATTTCTCTTCCTTTTATAATTAGGCCAGAAGTTAGCAACATAATTTAACTGGGGAAAACTGACTAATTGCAGAAGGCCTAAAACTTAAAGGAATTACAAAAACAAACAACAACAAAAACAACTAGAGGATTAAAAAGACGAGGAGGAAGGAGCAGTGAACTGCCAAGGGGGACTGCCCTGAACCACTTGCTCAAAAATCACTGCCAGATAATTGGTTAGCCAGAGCCTAAAGGAAACACCATTTCCAGCTACAAGACACTAAAACGCAGCTACCGATATCCTTCAAAGAGATTAGGAACCTAAGAAAGACAATGAAAATACACAGAAAGCCTTCACGTTGTAAAAATATTGCTTATTCATAAATGCTCAAATACATTTGGTATGAGGGACAGATTTTTAAGCTAAATGTGATACTTATTTCTCCACAATATTCCCACTAATCACAGTACCTACACCTACTGTGTGCTAGGCCTATGGGACAGAGAACTCTGGTCTCCTAACTGTGCTCAGGATATTTCTTCAACCCAAGACAGAAACTCATGCACCTTCAACACTCTGCTGCCCTCCTTCAAAGCTCAGCTCAGCCAGCACTGCCTACAGAGGCTTTCTCTATGCTAGATCAGAAGATGGAATAGTGTTCCTTCTCTGGCTGGCACAAAACCCTGTATTACACTCACACAGCAGTGTTTACTGAGAAGATACTTTGTACTCTTTCATACCCTAAGAAGATGGGGATGAGGACCAGAGAGCAGTTAGCTGCTCTGAGAGCCTGAAAATCCACAGATGTAAGACAAGACAGACCTACTCTCACCCCACCCCAAGAATCCTGACCCACGCTGGAAGACTCTGAGCTGGTTTACTTGGAAAGTGTTTCCTATGACTCAGACACCATTCCAGGAAAGACTGATGGTCTCCCAGTCAGAACTGGTAGCGGGACACAGACACATGAACACTGCTGTGTGGAGCCTGCCACACGTGTCCACTTTCACCACCAGCTCTAGCAGACCACACAGGTGACAAAGGCTGTTGTGTGATCTGATCTTTGCCCTCAGAAATGCAATCTAGGAAAGGAGAAATGGAGTTCGCCACATTTCCTGTAACAAGTTCTACATCAGCTAAGACAAAAGTGTTCTGTCAACAACCCATTATTTTTCCTTCAAAACCTACCTATTTCCTGGCAAACAGTTTGATTCCTGAATCCACAACCAAAGGGTAGCTCAGGAGTGTTTACCCTTGTGAGGTTATATTTGTAGTCATGGTCTGTATACCAGGAAAATGACCTACCTTTCATTATATATTCATTTTCTGAAGAGCCAGGAAGTGTGAGAGCTTTGAAAAGGTTTGTTAGCAGAATCTCAACAAACGGTGCGATTTCTGCAGCTGTAAAACTATTGATAAAAAAACAGCTTTCAGTCACTACCAACTCTTGAGGCTGTCCCTGTGGAATATCACTGGCAACTATTAAGTCACATTTTTCAGCATGAATCGAGCCATCTCCCAGTTGGCATTCTACCTTGGAAAATAACTGCTTTCCTGTGCTCATATTAATAAGCTTCTAAATAGGTACCTTTGGGACCAAAAACAAAGGAACAAAAAAAGCCAAGTAGGTCATAGTAGTGCAATACCTGTAACCCTAGCACTCTGAAAGACTGAGGCAGGAAGACTGTAAGCTTGAGTCCCACCTAGGAAACTTAAGAGACCATGTCCCCAAAACAAAGGGCTGGGGATGTAGCTCAGTGCAAAGTTCCTGGGTTCAATCCCTAGTAGTAGGGAGAAAAAGAGAACGCAACATCATCTGAGGCTACAAAGGTGTCACATGTGCACGAATGTCACCATCACCCCATACTTGAGGGGCTTCAGCCATACATTTTTCCTGGAGGTGGACCAAATATTTTAACCAGTTCTACCTGAATATGGAACCTGGTGGGACTTACTGGAAAGGCCATCTTTTCAACCCTTTTCTCATTAAGAGCTTGAAATACACATTATGAAATATTATGCTTTATGTGCATTTGAAGCTCTCGGTTAAAAAAGACCCGAGAACTATTTTCCTTCCCTTACCTAGAGCTCACTTTTAAGAAATATGTTGAAGAATGGCCTAAAAGAAATCTTATCCTTGAATTCAACCAAAAGAGCTCTTTTCTTGGCCCTTACAGAATTACTTTCAGCAGGCCATGCAGGCCTGCGCATGTAGTCACAGCACTTTGGGAGGCTGAAAGAGACCCCAAGTTCAAGTCCACCCTGAAAAGCTCAGTGACAGAATGAAATCTTCCCCCCCCCAAAAAAAAAATAAAATACAAGAATTTCTTTTATGCAGCTGTGTCCCATTGCAGAGATGTGTGAGAAGACAACAAGAGGTATGTGAAAATGGCTTTTGTACTAATCCCAAGAACAGTGCCACTATGCAGCACGCTCAGAAGTAAGACTTGCTTCTGAGATGCCCTGCAACTGTTTCCACATTGAACTCATTGATATTGTGAATATTTCAATTCTAAAGTTTCCCTCTGCTTTCATAGTTAAATACTCCAAATAAAACTGAAGAGTTTCTTGCTGGGTGTGGTGGAGGACACCTGCAATCCCAGCACTTGGGAGGCTGAGGCAGGAGGACTGCTTTGAGATTGGGGCCAGCCTCGGCTACACAGTGAGTTCAGGACCAGCTATAGAGGAAGACCCTGTCTCAAAAAAGGAAACAAAATTTCTTCACTATGTAAGCCTCTGACATGTGTTTGTTTGTTTTTTTTTTTTTTTTAAATTGTGGTTGGGGATCCAGCCCAGAGCCTCCATCCCTAACTCTTTTGTTATTTATTTTATGATGGTGTCATTTTGTGTTGCTAAGTTGCCCAGGCTAGGCTTGAACTTGGAATTTTCCCACTGAACCTTTTCAGAGTGCTAGGATATAGGCCTGAGCCACCAGACCATTTCTGTTTATTAAATTTACTTGTATTCATTTAACTTTATCATCAAAGTGCATCTTTTCTGGCAAACTGCCTCCAATAATTCTGGAAAGACAGTATAAAAAAAGTACTTATCTGTTGTTCCAACTAGTAATGAAACTGAAAAGTCAGAACTATTTTTGACTGGTACAGCCCCAACATCAAACTGAAAATATATAGACTATTTATTTAGAATCAAATACTTACAGAGTGGTGTTGTTTGGCCCTTTCATAGTAAATAGCCTTTCAAGAGCATGTGCTGCGTAAGTATGAACAACAACACTTTCAGCTTGAAGATGATTAATCAAGAGAGGGATAGAGACCAAGAGATGCTCTTTTGGTACCTGAAAAATACAGTAATACTCATGCTATATCCAGTGGCTGAGTTTTATTCAAAGACAATCAGATCAGAAAGGTGATTTTAAAAAACCTGCTGTTTTTCAGCTCTGGGATATGATGCTATTGAGAAGTCAAACACTATCTCCACCTAATGGTCCAATTCCATTCACTTCTGGGATATGATGCTATTGAGAAGTCAAACACTATCTCCACCTAATGGTCCAATTCCATTCACTTTTCCAATTCTTTTTTTCTGAGCACAAAACCATGATAAGGAAGTACCTTGCATGTATGTGCACATATCACAGGGTAATGTTATGGAAAAGCCAACTAAGATCCATAAGCCTTACGTATATTTTTGAGCAATTTCAAATAAAACGTGGTACTTTTTGACTATATACACATAACCGTTTACTCTTACAAGGATTTAAAGGCCCCAAGGAAATCAAACTGCACTCTGGGCTTCAAAGTGTTTACATGTATCTTAGGATAAAGCAAATAAACCTCAGACATCTGGTCACGTATGAGGAAAGCTACCAAAGGTTTCTGAGTTGATGTCAAGATAACAGAGTGGCACAGGCCTATTATAATCTCAGTACTCTGGGAAGCAGGAGGACTGCACGTTCAAGCCTAGCCTGGGCAACTTGAGCAACTTGGTGTTGAGACCCTGCCTCAATCTCTAATACCACAAAAAAAAAAAAAAAAAAGACCGTGATTACAACAGACTTCATAAACACATAAACAGGGCCGGCCCTACTTGGCCAAGGTGGGCAGTCAGAGCATCCAAATAGCCTGTTTTGTTGCTAAGGCACTGATTCATGACTGAAAACACATAAATAGGGTCCTGTGGAGGGAAATGACCACAAACACTTGGTTTCCCATGTAAACTGGTAATAATATTATCTACATATGAGACAATGGGGGTATTCAACATAAGTAAAAATCACAGAGGTAAGTATTTTTAAATGGTGACTTGTTACACAAAGCATATCTAATTTTTAAAAATGCTATTAAAATGATTCTGGAGAGAACAAGATGTTGTCTCAAGAGAAAAAAAAAGGGGTGGGGTCCAACATACATTCTTGTAATCAACCCATCATTGTGGATGTACTAGAAAAGCACCACCTAGCATACATTTAACTCCCAATCCAAATCCAAGTCTAAGAAGCCTCCACTTCTCCGTCAACTGGGATACAGGGACAAGAGGGACAGATCTACCACCTCAAGGCTGCAACCAGCCCAAGCAGAATGTGCGACTCTCTCCATGTCTGTGAGACAAAACAAGCACAGAGGGGAGTGGGCAAAGGGTACGGCTCTTGTAACTTCCACCGGCCACAATCAATCATAAGCAATATGTGGATATTGTATGGTCTTAATTTTTATAAAACTATTACCAAAAGATGAAGCCATTAAGTAACATTAAAATCATCTGAAATGATTATCAGATTTACTGTTAATTTTGTGAGATGTAATGTCAAAGATGAATTGCACAGTCAGTTACAGAAAGACCTGGTATATAAGGAAACAAGTGGCATGTAACAAAATCTACTTACTTGATTCCTAAAAATCATAATATATTTGATACCGTCAGCTTTCAGGACAGGAAATTCATTCACTATTAAAAAAAAAAAGGCACAGTTACTAAAATGGTAAGGTCTATTACTCCTGTGCATCTAAAACATATCAGTTTTAAAAAACAATAACCAAAATTTCAATTATGTAAAGTATAATTATACAACGATCTACTTATGTAGCCACTAATTTAGGGAGAAAATTATTTTCCCCAACCTATAAGTTTCATGACAAATGATCATATACTACTTATATAACTGAATTAGTATGATTTGGGTAATGCACCAATGTATTCCCAGAATTAAAGCTATTCAAAACTGTGTGTAGTACTACATATTTATAAACCCAGCACTCTAGGATATTAAGTAGGAGGAACCCAAACTGGAGCCCAGCCTAGGTAATTTAACAACTTAGTAAGATTCTTTCCAACTGGGGCTGTAGTTCAGTGGAAAGGCCCTGGGTTTAATCCCAAGCACCACGTAACAAAAAAGGTATTCTGAATTAACATCAATTCTTTAGCTGATACAAAAGCAAACTAGTGAAGGGGATAAAACTTGGCTAGAGAGGTAGCTCAGCAGCACAGCACTTGCTTATTAGCATGTGTTGAGGCCCTAGGATCAATCACCAGAAATGAAAAAACGAGGGCAGAGATTAAAAAAAATAGCCAACTGTTAAATCATTCTCTTTTGTTCCTTTGAGACGGGGTTCTTGCTCTGTAGTCCAGGCTGGTCCAGAACTCACTTTGGAGCCCATGCTGGCCCCCAACTCACAACAATCCTCCTGTCTTAGCCTCTGAGTGCTGGGATTACAGGCCATACGCCACCATGCCCAGTTATTATGTGGTGCTGGAGGATTAAACTCAGGGCCCTGCACTTGCTGACCAAACACTTTCACTGCAGAGCTATGCCTCCTGCCCATGTTCATCATTCTTGAAGACGGCAGATGGTCACAAAGAAGCTCATTATTTCTGTTTTTAAATAGGGAATTAGGAATAGGGGCTTAGTGGTTAAAGCGCTTGCCTATATTGCACAAAGCCGTGGGTTTGATTCTCCAACACCATATAAAAGATTAGATGCGCATGGTGGTGCACACCTCTAATCCAAGCAGACTGAAGGAAGAGGACTGCTGTGAGTACAAGGCCAGCTGGGGCTCCATGGTGAGCTCAGAATCAGCCAGGTTAAAGAGCAAGATCCTATTTCAAAAACCTATAAATGATGGGGCTGGGAGAATGGCACAGTGGTTACAGTGCCTGCTTTGCAAGCTCAAGTTCTGGAGACAGACTCTGCAGAACCATAAAAAGCTAGGTGTGGTGATACACGTCTGTAGTCCCAGCACTAGGAAGGCTGGGTAGGAGGACTGCGGTGAGTCCAAGGCTAGCCTGGGCTCCACAGTGAGTTCAGGATGAGCGCAAGCTATACAACAAGACCTTGCCTCAAAAAAAAAAAAAAAAAAAAAAAAAAAAAAAAAAAAAAAAAAAAAAAAAAAAAAAAAAAAAAAAAAAAAAAAGTGTGAATGAGTAAAGGGATTATCTCAAACTAGACCAGTGTGTCAGAAACATAAAAAAATTATTTATCAATTTCAAGTACTTCAAAATACATTTCAAATTTTTCTTTTCTTTTTTCTGTTACAGGATCTTGCTGTGTAGTCCAGAGGGGTCATAAACACTGGCCACATACATGGACAATCCTTGCCTCAGCCTCCTGAATGCTGGGAGTACAGTAATGTGCCACCATGCCTGTGGTGCTGGGGAACTGAACCCACGGGCTTGCAACTGTGAGGCAAGTGCTCTAGGCCATGAGATGTGACTGTAGCGTCAAAACAGAAACATTGTTTTTTTTGGTTTGGAGCACCTGAAACTGAGTCCATGGGATACTTAGCTGTGCTTACAGTCCTTTTCATTTTCTTGATACAGGATTTTACTACGCGCCGAGACTTGCCTCCAACCTGCAATGCTCCTCTGTCTCAGCCCCAAATGGCTACGTCACATGAACGTCCCACTAGGCTCAGCATCATTTCAGTTTTTAAGAGTTCATTTTTCAAACTGGAATAAAAAGGGTAATTCCCCCCCTTTTTAGGTGATGCAGGGCATCAAGCCCAGGGTCTTCACCCTGAGCTATGTCTTCAGTCCATCTGCATGTTTCATTCTGGCAGTCTAGCTAAGTCACTAAATTTGCTAAGTAGGATTCAACTTGTGTGATCCACTTGCCTCCCACAGTGCTGGGATTACAGGAGTGCACCCCTCAGTGTGGTATAGTTCTTTCTTAATCACACACAAGGACAGCAAATGTCAGTTATGGTTTAGTCTCACTCCTATCTTCCTTGTAACTAACTAATATGTTCTTATCAAATGTTAATTCCATACAGATGCAGGTCAGTGCAGAGGTACACAATTCAATTCCCTGTACTGTAAAAAGAGAAAATAATATGAGCACGGATAGAAAACAGTTTTTTGAGTATCATTATATTCAGAGCTCTTCTGAATTTTTCTGTTATTTTATAGTATAATGATGCAAACAAATTCGCAGGTACAAGAGTTTTAAGTTATAGGTTGTACAGAAGAAAAAACATTTCAAGAAACTTACCATTAGATGATTTTAAATCAGGGAGAATGTGATTCACTAAGAACTCCGTCAGATTTACAAATTCATTAGCTTGTGTAATTCCATGCTGAAAAACAAATTTATAACAGGGTAAAATTATACACAAAATACCTGTATGTATAACCACATCAGAAATTTAAGCAATTTTAGAAAACCATATTAAAAATGGAGGTGATGGGCCAGGGATGTAGCCTAGCACTTGTCTAACGTAGGTATCTCTGGGTTCAATCTCCGAGACAGAGAGAGAGAGAGAGGGTAAGAGAAAGGGGGAGAGAAGAAACAGAAGGGGAGAAGGTGCAGGAGGAGGAGGGGGGCAGAAGAAAGGGGAAAAGCAAAGGAAAAGAGAGAAAGTTGGACACTGGTACACATCTCTTATCCCAGCACTCTAGGAGGATGAGGCAAGAGGACTGCAAGTCTGAGCCCAACCTGGGTAACTAGCAATATCCTGTCTCAAAAATTAAAGGGGGGGAAAAATAAGATTGAGGATGTAGATCAGTGTGCAGGCCCAGGGGTCAATCCCCCATATCACAGTGAAAGTAAAGAAACAAAGAGATGAACAAAACAAATTATTTCTATAAGAAACAGGGACATCTTACTAGACTATAAAGTGACTTCCCTAAATTGAGGAGCAATTACGTCAATCATGTTTTATTCACCTAGTGTCAGCTCAAGTAACAACCGTGGCAAATTCAAGTACCTAAAATGTTTCAAAACTGTCCATGGCAATTATATTAATTCTACTCAGAACAATAGAATAATCTGATTATCAGACATCATTTCTTTTTCAGTTCTGTGATTTCTGACCTCTGTTTTAGAAATAAAACAGTATTTACCTTCTGTGTTTGAGCTTTTGATGCCAAGGATGTCACTAGGTAAATGGCTACATCTTTGTGTTTCCAGTTGATAGAAGGATTTTTTGCATATTCTTGGAGCATAGAGTTAACATAACCAGAGAATATTCCTGTCACAGGTCCCTCAAAAAACTTGCATAATCCACGTACCAAATCACAGGCAGCCCTGCGTCTAGTATCAATATCTATAAAATCAAAAGAAAGAGACTTCCGGTCAAGGTTGTGGCTGAGTGACAGAGCTGAACAATGTCTCCTCATTGACATACTTAAAAAGTCGAGAATATAGTAAAAAAAATGCATGTTCAATGTATCTAGGACAGACAGGAGCACCCCAACAACTGAAAGGAGGACAGGGGAAGGTCAGAAATTCCAAAGGAACATTGAAAGCTGAGAAAAAATAATTCCAGCAGCCAAGGAGGCCACCGCAGGTCAGCTACAAACAGCTGGGATCTGCAGGCAGCTGCAGACAAAGGAAAGCTCGCGTGGAGCCCGGGACATCTGATGGAGCTAGGAGAGGAAGGGGCACCCAAACAACTGACAGGAGACCGTGGGAAGGTCAGAAATCCTGAAGCCATATTGGAAGAGGAGGAAAACAGCAGCCGACTCAGCACAGCCCTGGGCTGCCAATGTCCACAGACCATAGTCAGAGGAAAGTCCGGAGCCAGAACCTCAGTCTGAGGTTAAGTGCAGACCCAGAGAAGTGGGAACTGACAGAAGGTGGCAGACCCAGCCTCAGAAGAATGAACCTGCGGGTAGTGTTTACTACAAACACAACATGTGCTCCCTCTAGAAAAAGCCCCGCCCCCAACGTGAGTCCAGATCAGAAGCAGTGCTCAGCAGCCATCACAGTCAATGATATAAGCAGGAGCCATTTAAAAAGGAAGGAAAAATTTAAAAAGCCCAAGACGGAACCCTTTAGAGTAAAAGAAAGCTCAAAAGAGCACATCAGGGTTTTGGGGTCACCCTTACACAGTGCCTAGGAAGAAACTAGCACAAGAGGAAGAGAGAGAAGAAAAGAGGGGGAAAAGCCTGCTGATCTCCTGAACAGCTCAGTGTAGTGGCCGCACCTCTGAAAGTGGAGAGCCCGCCCTGGAGGAGGGAAGTCGGGACAGGCAGCAAATTTTGCCGAGGGAGCCAGCAGCGAACAAGATACTTAAAAAAGGCGACCATTGCCCTGTCCTGCTCACGCGCACCAGAGGCTTCCAGGTCACCGCTACCCTGCATGCCAGAGCCAGAGGCATCCAGGACAGGGCCTTTGCCAAACCCTTCTTTCCTGCACACCAGAGACGGACAGACAGCAGGAACAGCCAGAGACAGAAGAACCATGAGGAAAGGTGGTAATGACGCCCCAGAAAATGATACCAGGGATCCTGAAATAGCAGAATAGCAGAATCTGAAGATGAAAAAGACAAAAAAGATGATAATTTCTGGGCCCAAAAATACTTTGAATTAAAACAGGAAATGAAACAGATAATGCAAGAGATACGGGAGGACATAGCTAAGCTAACAGCAAACACTGAAAAGCAATTAGAGGAGAATAAAGAAGATATAAACCAGAGGATAATGAAAGCAATACAAGAAATTAGAGAAGAACACAACAGAGATATAAAAAAACTGAATGCAGATATTCAGGAAATGAAAAACACGGAAATAATACACAACTACTTCAAACATTTTCAGAAGAGAATGTCAGATGTAGGAGATAAAATGATTGAGCTGGAACATAAAGGCTGTAAAAAGCAAAGCAAAAAAGGAGGAAAGTGACTCATTACAAGGGCTGATAAATGATTCAAAGAGAAACAACCTCAGAATTATGGGAGTACAGGAGAAGACTGAGGACAAAACAAAAGGCTTTAAAGGTCATGTTCAATGAAATTATGGAAGAAAATTTTCAAAATCTAAGAAAGGAAATGAACATGGAACTACTGCAGGCATACAGAACACCAAACAACTTTGATCAGAAGAGATCCTCATCACGACACATCATAATTAAAATACTAGAAACCCAACACAAATAGAGAATACTAAAAGCTCTAAGAGAAAAACAGAAGGTGACCTACAAAGATAAGCCCATCAGGATAACTGCAGACTTCTCAACCCAGACTCTAAAAAGCCAGGAGATCATGGAGCAATGTCATCCAAGCACTAAGACAACATACAGGACAACCAAGATGGCTGTATCCAGCAAAATTATCTTTTAAATTAGAGGGAGAAATTCAAACTTTCCATGATACAGAAAGCTTAAAAGAAATCTGCAGCCACTAAGCCAGCACTGCAGAGCATACTTAAAGGAAATTTAGAAAGCGAAAGGGAGGCCACTGACACCAATGACTCCAGAGAAAAAGAGACTAAAGCCAGAGGAAAATGAACTGAGAAAAAAGTAAGGCTATGCATGAAATTAGGGATGAACAGATACATAAAAGGATAAACCAAATCAGGCAAAATGTTGATAATTAGTGAAATATGAGTAGCCAATATATCAAAGTTTAAAAAATCTGAAATAACTAAGCATACCTATCTATTGCTTTAACTGTAGTATACTTATGTGATACAGGCTTAAGTACACTTAATGTAGCAAATGGATAAAGTCTTAAGCTTGTTTAATGTAGCAATTCACTTTTTTGATGTTGAATGTTAGTTTATCCTCTTTCAGCAAGGCAGAAAGATAAGCAGTACCAAAATAACTTGGGGAACTGACATAACATCTTTTAAAAATATGTGTGCACGAATATATGATGGATAGGCAGGTAAAATTATATCCCAAATCTAGCAAAATGTTAGTAATCAGTGAAATGTGAGAAAAAAGTTATGAAAGTTAAAAAATTCAGAAATAACTCAATTTGCTTTCATATCTGTTACTGTAAGTATACTTAATGTGATACAGATTTAAGTTCATTTAATGTAGCAATGTGATATAGTTTTAAGTTCGTTTATTGTAGCAATTTACTTATTAGCTCTTTGATGTAAGTTTACCCTAAGAAAACTGATTGATGTAAAGATAACCCTTTGAATGTACAAACATGCATCTTCCAGGACTCAGCTAAGGCATTTGAAACTTAACCTTTCTTCTTTCTCATATTTACTAGTCTTATTAAGTTCATGCTTGTAGTTATTTTCTAATATGGATGGTGGTAAGGCCAGGTTTAAGAATATCAACAAAGACATAAAATATGTATTAAAAAAAGAATTTTTGGCAAATATCCCAATACAAGGACTCAAGAGAAGAGGCATCAAGATTTGAACACTGTGACCCATTCGAGGAATAGGAAACTGAGCTAAAGAGTGATTTAAGTGAAATGATTCAGATGCAGAAGATTAAATATATTAAGTATTGTGCAGTCTCTCTGACTTGGGAAACCTACAATACAGACATTATATAGAACCACATGATGTGACAGCCGGAGTTGGGGGGAAGGGATGGGAAAAGTATGGGAGGGTCAAAAATGGGAAGGGATTGTAAAGTTGATATATGTGCATTAAGTACTCAAGTTCATTGTAAACATTATGTATTTTATATGTATATTAATAAAAGTAATGGGGGGAAAAAACAAAATATATCTTGGGAGAAAGAAACAAACCCAACCAGCCAATCCAGTTTATGAGAAAGAAATGGTGGGGCAACCCACCCAGGAGTCCCTTGCAAATAGTGAAAGTTTTTCACTTGTCTGTCCTTTGCTTCTAAATAAAGACCAATTATTTGAAAGAAAAAAATTGCCAGGTGATAGCTGTCAGCAACATAAGCAACGAAAAAAAAAATTATTCCTTCATAATACAAAATGAGAATGAAACTGAAAAAGTCACAAAATTATAAGCATTACTGAGAATGTAAGACAATTCAATTACTGATACTTTCATAAGTCACATAAGAACTGATGTTTCCTTTTTTTTTTTGAGATAGGGTTTTGCTCTGTAGCCCAGGCTGGCCTTGGACTCAGGACAATCTTCCTGCCTCCCTTGTGCTGGGATTACAGGTGTGCACCACCACTCCCAGCTGTATGTAATGCTGGGGAATCCATCTCAAGGCCTTACGCTAGCAAGGCAAATGCTTTAACCACTGTGCCATTCCTCTAGCCCTGAGATAACATTACAGCATGTACAAGCTGACAACAGAAAATAACTGTCCATGAAAGTTAGCTGAAATGACACCTCATCTTTGCTCTTAACCCTCTATTTTACTAGAAAGAGCCTCTTAAAATTAGTTTGCTAGAAGATTTACAGCTAAGAAACCAAGACACATACCAGATCCCTCCAAGTCCCTTCTTATGTACTCCTCAGAATTATCTTCAAATGCTTCTTCATCAGCAGCTACAAAGAGAAGAGCTATTTTAGGAAATCCCCCACAAAATGTTTGACAAGTCACTGTATTCCACAGCTGAGTGTGCACAAGAGCATGGACAACTAAATGTCTTTTTTACACACAGGAGAGCAATTTTTTTTGAGAGAGAGGTTCTCACTTAATAGTCCATGCTGGTCTTGAACTTGATATACATCTTAGGCTGGCCCCAAATTCATAGCAATATTCCTGCCTCAGACTCCAGAGTGCTGGATTAGAGGTGTGTGCCACCATGCCTAGCTACAGCAAAGCAATCTTTTCCTATCAAATGACTACTTCATACACCCTTAATCATCACTTTGGAGCTACCAGTACCACCATAAAAAGCTATTAAGTAACTGTCACAAATGTGAAATACCACAGTATCCTTAGAATGTACTTTCACCTCTCTTCTTGAAAAGTGAGTATTGGCAAGTATCTAGGAAAGCTCTCTATTTTGCCAGATGGGACAATAACAACACAATAACTAAAATCACATTCGAAAAAATTCATTTCAACAACAAAACAAGGGCAGATAATATCAGAATAAAGATGTAGCCAGGTAGCAAGGGACAGCTGCAGCACAGGCCTGTAATCCCGGCACTCTGGATGACTGAGGCAAAATGTCAACAATGAGCCCAGTCAGCGTGGGCAACTTAGCAAGATCATGCCTCAAAATCAAAAATGAAAGATAGGCTGGGAAGGGCGCTCACTGTGAAAAAGCCCAGGGGTTGATCCCCAGTACCAAAAAAGGGAAAATTTGTCCCTTATATATAATTTTAGGAGGACACAAAATAAAATAAAATCTCCCATTTTATTGTCCCTAATTTTCTCATTGTGTTCTAGACTAACAGTGTGACAACCACTGGTCTAACGATCAGTGTTTGTGGGTTGTTCCCCTCCACTAGCTCCCACTCATCTGTGTTAAAAAGTCATGAGTCAGTATCTTAGCAACAAAAAAAGACTGTTTTGGATGCTCTGATACAAAATACAATCTCTTCCACCTATACTACTCTCTCTTCACAACAGCCAAAAGAAGGATAAAATAGTTACAGGCTACTTAATCTAAGTGGGCCTCAACTCTATCTGTAAAAGCTACCAATCCTTTCTATTCTCAAGTCACCTGTTTTTTAAAAAAAGCTACGTGTCCTGAGGGGCTACATTTCTTTCCAATGAAAACATAGCAGGATATGCTCTTATTCAGTATTTCCAATAGTTTATTTTTAAAAACCTTCACACTTGGCCATAATTACCTCTGAATTCCATGTTAGGCACAATAACCTTTTCACAGATACTTGTCAGTGTGCTCTGGTCCTCAAACAGATTCTTATAATGCGGTCTCTCACAAACTGAAGCCAGAAACTGAATTGCGTTGCTTACCAACTACAATAAAACACGAAAATTGCAATGATTTAAAGAGCAAAATCAGTCTATTTATCAGGACAAGAAAGAGCCATCTTCCAATGACCCTCACCATCACCTTACCAAATCGTATTTAACCTCTGGGCCTGTTGTGACCAGCAGATTCCAGATGGCCGTGACAAATCGGGGCAGGTACCGCTGGAAGTCTTCGTCGTACTTCTGTGCATAGAGCGCAGCGTTGTCACAAATTTGGGATTTTAGCAGCTCCAATAAGCCTGCTTCCTCTTCATCCTCGTGAAAGAAAAAAGAGAAAACTCAAAATATACAACTTTAGGGCTACCATAAAGTAGGTGTAATTCTTCAATGAGACTAAAATTTAAATCTAAATCAGTTATTTCAACTATAACTATGTCATCATCAGTCTATTCAAGTCTTTTAAATGAAGTATTTCTTATCAATAATTTAGGACAGTTGTCAAAGCATTCAACTTGAATCAAGTCTTCTAGTTACTGAGTTATAAAACTTTCCATATTGGTTTGAAAATAATTTCTACAGAAATTTCAACAATCTAGTCAATCACATTGTCCATGACATGGTTAAATATATTATATTCGACCTCCCCAAAGGGCCATCATTTCAAATGTGCTGACATGTAGATGACCCACCAATGTTACAGGACCTGGGGTCATGGCTCTGAAGCAGTGCATTTGCCTAGCACATGCAAGGCCCTGGATTGGGGCTCAGCTCTACTATCTCCCCATCCTCTAAAACATACATATATATTACACAACAATCTAAACCAGGGCTATGATTTGTAGGCAAAACCCTGCCTGCTCCTATTTTTGTAAGTTTCATTAAAACAAACCTATACTCACTTATAAAGTTTATAATACTGTTTTGGCCATTTTCACATTATAATACTGCATAGTTATGGCACACAGATTATACAGCCTCAAGAAGCTGAAAATATTTACTGCCTCACCTATTACAAAAAAGGTTCGGTAAGCCTCAATATAAACTCTGACAGGGACTTGTGCCAAAGACACCCAAATAATATAGTGAAAGGAAAAGCTGGCTTTTTTGGCTTTCACTTGTCTCCCCTGGAGACACCCCTGGGCTTAAGCCTCAGGGGCAGTAGTGCTGCCCTGCAGGCCAGCTGTTGCCTCTGGGCTGTATGCAGGGGCCTGGTACTTCTCGCTGTCATCAATGTCATACCATCTCTTTCCATCCACACAGCTCTCAGCACTTTCACTCTCTCTCTTAGGTTACCAAAATGGAAACAAAAGACATAAAAAAGAAGCACCTCACGGCTGGTATTCCAAGACATGGTACACTGGATACACAGCTTCCTGTAAGGATCTTAGGGCTGGAGGACCAGCACAGCAGTCAGAACAACTTGCCTAGCAAGCCCTGAGTTCCATTCCCCAGCATCACATAAGCCTGTTCATGCCTGTATTCCCAGCACATAGGAGGCTGAGGCAGGAAGGTTACTGTAAATTCAGGGCTAGTCTGGGCTACAGAGCACAGCCCTGTCTCCAAAATAAATAAATAAATAAATAAATAAATAAATAAACAAACAAACAAACTTATGTGAGGAATTTCTTTGACTTCAGTATGAGGAAAAAGCTTTGTTTTCTGAAGGAAGAGAACTTTTTTCCTAGTGGAATAAGATAGTTATTTTATGGGAGTCACATACTGCTTGTTCTTGGTGAAATTCTGAGGGAAAAAATGTGTTTCACAACTGTGGGAATCATTCCCTTCCAGTATTCCATTTTAAAAACCTGATTTGAATAACCAATGTTAATGTAGCTCTACTACTTAAGTATTCTTAGTATTTTAAGATTTTTGTTTCCTAGGGTTCCTAGGAAAAAAGATATTAAATGTATCAGTGAATGATCAGCAAATGAGCACAGAATAAGTGCTTTATTCTGAAAGGTACATTAAGCCCCAAATCAGAAATCTTTACACATTTTAACCTTTTACCATTTTTTTCTTTCCCAAGCTGCAATAAAGAGGCTATAATAATTGGAGGTTAAAGGTTTACTAGTATCTTAATGAAAATTAATTTCCGGAAATATTCACAATGTGATTTCTTTCTTTCGAGGCAGGGTCTCACTGTGCAGTTCAGGCTGGTCTTAAACTAACTATGCAGCCCAGGCTGGCCTCAACTCACAGTAATCCTAATCCCCCTGCCTCAGCCTTACAAGTGCTGGGATTAGACATATGGTACCACGCCCGGCTTATGTGATGGTAGAGAACATAACCCAGGACCCTGGGCTGGCTATGCAAGCACTTTAACTTTAACTCCTTAGGAGTTAAACCCCAATGTAATTACTTTAAGACCTTACTTTCAAAAAATGTAATGAAACAGCATTACCTGACCCTTGTGGCTTAAGCCAGACCCAGAGTAACAGTATTTTTTTCTTCATATTATGTATCACCAAACAGAACATCCAAAAGAAGCAAGTATTACTCGAAATAGTGGCGTTTTATCTATTAACAATCCACCTATTAACAGGTTTTCACTGGGGACCCAAACAATTCTTAATGAAAGAAAAAGGCTACTTGGTCAGCATTTTAAATACTCACATCAGTTTGTAGAAGTTTATTATCCAGTGTCAGCAGAGTATGAAAATTGTTCATCCAAGTTTCCATATTATCTTCAAAAAATTCAGGGAAATCCTAAAGAATAATCACTGACTTCAGATTTTGATTAAAATAATTACACTATTTCAATAAACTTTCCCACCTTACCCAACACTCTGCACGTATCTATGGTCTCAAGTCCAATCTCAGTTTGAGCACTACCTGTTGTGGTAAGAATTCTATGCTCTACGGGGGTCCATGGGGCCTGAATAACACGCTGACTTCTACCTCTAGTTCATATATGCTTTAACCACAAATGATGCCACCTCCTGTCCCTAACTAAATCTATTTCTTCAAGGTCCAGATAAGAATGTCTGAAGCCTTTCATTTCCTTACGAAGTTTGATGCTTAGTGAGACATCACCTTTCCTGACTACTGCCTTCACTGCAAGATGCCTGTCAATTTAGACTCAAACTTACTATCTTATATACAGCTGCTGATTTCTTGTTGGACAGTACCGTACTGTCTTCTTGGAAATGAGGAATATGCCCCTATGAGTAAATACAGTATGCCTTCTTTAGGTTTGCTAGCTGTGCCTGACTAATTATCAAGTGCTTCCATTTTCCTGACTCCTCAGAAATAGAAAAAAAAAATAAGAATTTCTCAAACTGCCATCCACTGATGTGAACCTCTGTCATTTAGAGCTGTTCTATATCACCTATTTAAACCAAGAGAACATATTAAGTAAACACTCTACCACTAAGTTACGTAACCAGCCACCCCCCACTTCTTGGTATCAGGGATTGAACCCAGAGCACTGAGCTACATTCCCAGGCCTTTTTATATACTTATTTGAGACAGGGTCTCGCTAAGTCACTAAACTGCTCAGGCTGGGCTCAAGCTTGGTACTGCCCTGCTGCAGCCCCCAGCAGCTGGGAGTACAGGATGGCCACGGTGCCCTGCCACATCCTTCTTGCATCCTGCTGTGTAGTAGCCTGCCGTAACACCCCATTCATATTCCTGGAGTTCTAAATCTTAATGATTCAAAAACAGAAAAAAGAAATTATAGAGGCTGCCACCATCTCACTAGTAACACAGTAAACACACACTTTCTGCTGTAACAGTGTGGCCGTGTTTCCTCTGAAATGACATCAATTCTGACCACTTTCAAAGCCTGCCTTGTCCTTTATCTCCCAATGAAATTCCTGTTGTGAGGGCATCCAGGAACCCTTAACCAAATATGATTCCCTCTGCAGTAATATCCATGCCGTGGGACTGAAGAGAAAGGCCTCAGAAATCTGTCTTCTCACTGCTTTCAGCTGTACTGAATAACGTGACTCTGCCGAGGCGGGTTAAGATGCAAGGCTGTCCCCAACTTAATAGACGGAATACTCCTTTTATCCATGAAACACCCATTAGCATTTCTATAAACTACTATAAATCACTGTTGATAGTAAGTAAGAGAGCTGGGCATGATGCTATTTGCTTGTGGTCCCAGATCTGGGAGGCTGAGTCCAATTCAGGGCCAGTATAGACAACACAGAAAGACCCCACCTCATCATTACACAGAAGACAGACAGGCACACAAAGGCACGCGTGCTAGCCGTGGTGATGCACATCAGCACTGTGGGATGCTGAGGCAGAAGGACTGCAAGCTCAGGCACAGTCTGGGTAATCTGGCGAGCCTGTGAGACTTTTCTCAAAAATAAAAAGTAAAAAAAAGGGCTGGGTGTGTAAGCCAGTGTAAAAGCTTCGGTTTAATCTTCAGTAAGAAAGGGAGGAGGCGGGAGGTAAAGATGAAGGGAGAAAAAGGAAGGAAGGAAAAGAAAGAGAATGGGTCAGAGTCACATGAAAGTTTTCTTTGGAAACCAATAATGGTAAAGAGGTCTTTACAAGTAGACTGTACATTAAACATCAAAAAATTAGAATCAAAAACAAGAAATTAGGTAAAACTCACCTGGAAGTTTAAACTATAGAACAATTTTGAGATCAGAATCAAGGAGGAGAAAAGCACCTTCAAGGCAGAGGCATCGTTCGCATGGGTGCTGCACAACTCGATGGTGGCCTTGTGGAGGAAGTGAGAGACAGCTTTAACACACTGCACACCTAGCATGCTGACCTTCCACTAGCTGAGGCTACTGATTTTTATTCTCGTAACATGTGGCTTCTAAATAGTAGTATATGGTTATTTATGAGATCGTAAAAGTGAAGTGCCTTTTTAACTTGTCCAAAGTAGCACTACTAAAAAGTCCAATGTTAATATTCTGAATTACATGTCCAAAGACCTATGTACATGTACATCCATTCCTTCCCTCCTTCTCTCTCCCAAGCTTTTTATATGCTTTCATTTGACAATTCCTCTGCCACCTGACGTACAGGTTTTTTCTAACTGTTCATTATTCTACCTGAAACAAACAGGTTTATCTATAAAACTTTGTGTACATCTCTAATTTTTATATTTTAAGATTCCAGAGGTATGTTATCAAGGCAGCACATTACGCTATGAGCACAGATTTTGGAAACCAGAAAAATATTTACACAATTCATACTTTGCTCCTTATAAGGTGCACTATTTCAAGAAAACAAGTTAATATATTCTGAGCTCCATAATCCTTATGGTAGTACAGGAATATTGAATACCTGGTATGTAGAATATAAAAATTTAATGAGAATACACTCAAAAAGTCCTATCATTTTAGGTGTGTCAACTAGGTGAAAGATATTCAACAAATATTATTTCCCATATTAAATTATTATTAAATTCCCATATTAATATTATTAAATTTACGAAATACCAATAAATCATAAGGTTTTCTCAATGAAACATCACGCTCTAAAAATGTACCACTTATATGTAACCTAATCAATAGCATATTATTGTGGTTTGGATCTGGTATGTCCCCCCAAAATCTCAAGTATTTGGATGCATAAATTATCTATGGAACCATGTGCTTTTAGGAGACTGGGGCCTGGTCTGGAGGGGTGGGTCAGAGGGTGTGGTGGAAAAAGTGTGTGGACTAGATTGTAAGAGTGTGGTGGGGTTTTAAACCTGGAGGGACTGACTAAGGCTGGACCCAGAGCGGCAGATCATTGGGATAGGACCTACATATGCTGCTTCTTGCCTTATCGACTTAACTCAGGTTCCCGATTAAATGTTGTATGGAGCTGCCTCCACCTCCACCTCTGCTATGTGCTTCCAACATTTTCCAGCCGCTCATCCATGAATGGACTTCTAGCCTTCTGAAACTGTGAGCCAAAATAAACTTTTTCTCCCATAATTTGTGCACGTTGGGTATTGAGTCACAGCAATGCAAAGGTAACAAGGACAGAAACTGATACCAGAAAAGTGGGGTCATTGCTGCAACTTTACCTGAGCATGTGGTTTGGAAGCCTCTGGAACTATTTTGTAGGAGGAAAAGTTAGAGGATGTTGATTGGACAAGCCTTGGATTGCTGAGTTGAGCTTGATAGGAGATTCTCTAGTCAGAGCTCAGAAGACCAGAATGCTTTCAGAGGTGTGGATCAGAAAGGCCAGGCTCAAGAAGTTTCAGAAGGGAAGGAGAACTGTACCAGCAAGTGGTCTAAAAACCACATATATATGCTGTGGCACAAAGTTTGTCAGCATTTTGCCCTCATCCAGGTACTTTGCCTGAAACTGAGATTAAGTGCCGTGGACTGCTCAATCTGGTGGAGGAAATCTCAAGGGAGGCCAATACTCAGGCTGCCACTTGGGATACTGTTTGGAACTCTTAGTCAACTCTGCAGTAGGAGGCAGGAGAAAATAGCAGAGAAAAATGATACAAAGAGTTTGCAGTGCTGGACTAAAATGGCCTGCAGTGGTGAGACCAAAGAGGAAAAGGAAGTTCGAGATTAGCATTCTAAAGAAGCCAGGCATATGGAATCAGGACTGTAAGAAAGAAGCCTTAAGCATGTCGCAGGAATCCGCAAGATCCCACACAAAGGCACAAGATCTTGTTCTGAGAAGAGTACCCCAGGACTGCCTGTAGGGCCAAAGAGGGAAGTGTTTGCCAGAGTTCAGTGATGCAGCAACTCTGAAGCTGCAGTAGCCATGGTACAAGGGGGCCAGACTACTGCTCCAGCCGGCAACAGACACTGGCCACATCCACATGGCCCTGGCTTTTATAGACATGCAGAATGCAAAAGCTGTGGGATAATGGAGGCTTCTACCCAGATTTCAGAGGAAGGAGTCGAAGGACAGGCAGCGCCTCTGGGAGGGCAGTTCATGAAGTTGTAAAGGAAAAGCCTAAGGTGCAATAGAAACCCTGATAATCTGAGAAGCCAGGAGCATGAATTGTCTGTTGAGAAATGCTAGAGGCTGTGAGCAGACTCAGTCCAAGGGAGAGAAAATGGAGATTGTGGTCATCACCAACCCTTTGGAGTTCACTTCTGACTGCCTTCTGCTGAGTGCTGACCTCTTGCCTTGCTCATGCTGGGTTTGGACCTTGTTTTGGTGTGACAGCTTTCTACCCTACTCCTCCCTTTTAGAACGGGAATGGTTACTTTGTGACATTATATGTTGGAGGCATCTGATTTCTGAGTTTCATAGCAGCTCATAGCTAGGAGTTTGCCTTGTACTTCAGAGACTTTGCAACTCTTAGAGAAGTAAACGCATTTTGCCTGGGGAGATGGACACGAGTCTTTTGGGGGCTAGGGGTGGAATACTGTGGGTTCATTTAAAATGTCCCCCTAAAGTCTCACATATTTGGATGTTATAGATTACATATGGAACCACATGCTATTGGGAGATGGGGGTCTGGTCTGGAGGGATGGATTATGGGTATGTGGTAGAAGATAGGCATGTGGTAGGGGTTTAAACCTGGAAGGGCAGAACACTTAGGCTGGATCCAGAGGGGCAGGTAACTGGGACAAGACCTGGAAGGATAAATGCAACTTTTGCCCTTCTCCTTGGACTTGACTTCATGTTTGCAAAGCTGTAAGGAACTGCCCCCACCTCCATCTCCACAACGTCCTTCCACTGTTGCTGGTGGTCTATGAATGAACTATGATGAATTTGACCTTCTGAAACTATGAGCTGAAATAAACTTTTTCTCCTCTAACTTGCAGACTTGTTTTGGGGGCTGGGGGACAGGGTCTCATTCTGTAGCCCATGATGGTCCTCAACTCATTATGTAGCCCAGGCTGGCCTTGGATTCACGGCAATCCTCCTAAGTACTGGGATTACAGGTGTGCCCCATTTTATGTAGTGCTGGGGAATCGAACTCAAGGTAAACTGCTTTGCCATTCCTCCAGATCATGTATAAGACTTTAAACATCATTGAAAAAAAAAGTTCATTTTGTTTTTGCAATATGGGGTATTGAACCTAGGGCCTTCACACTAAGCTATATTCTCAGCCCCTTTCTTATTTTTTATTTTGAGACAGGATCTTGCTAAGATACCAAGTTCCCTGGGCTAAACTCAAAGTTGTGTTCCTTCCACCTCATCCTTCCAGACTGCTGGGGTTACAGGCATGAGCCACCGTATGTGGTAGAAATAAAAATCTTTGTCAGTCCAAAAAATGGAAAACAGTGATCTCACTTGGTCTAATTCTTACTTTTATTTAATAAAAATGTAGGGGCTATAAGAATGGCACAGCAGCAAGGCTGAGTTGAACTCCCCAGCACCAAAGAGCCTGGGTGGTGCATACCTGTAATTCCAGCACTTGGGAGGCTGAGGCAGGGGGATTACAGTTGAGTCCCAGGCTAGCCTGGACTATATAATGAGTATAGGACCAGCCTGAGCTAAAAAGTGAGATCCTGTTTCCAAACAGAAAACAAGGAAGCAAGCAAGCAAACAAACAAATAAATGTACTCACGGGCCAAAAGAAATCTTTTTAACTATGGAAAAACAGTGGGGCTGGAGTAGTAGCTCAGTAGGGTTAGAGTACTTGCCTAGCATGACAAGGCCCTGGCTTTAATTCCCTAGAACCACATGAACTGGGTGCAGTGGATCAAACCTGTAATTCCAGCACTTGGGAAGCTGAGGCAGGACTGAAATGAGTGAGGGGCCATGCTGGACTACACACTGAGTTCAGGACCAGCTCAGACTACTGAGTAAGACACTGTCTCAGAAAAATAAAACAAAAAACACTGTGTACCCTACATTTTATTTCTGAGTATTATACATCTTCCCATTTGAAAACAAGAAAGCTTTTCTGGACTCAGCAAAATTAGAGTCCTAACTCCAGGAATCAAACCCAGGGACACCTTACCACTAAGCTATATCCTTTGCTTTTTAAAATTTGAGACAGAGACTAAAATGACCAGGTTGCCCTCAAAATTCTGACCCGTGTATCGTAGCCTCCTGAGTAGCGAGGATTAAAGGTGTGTCACCACATCTGGTTCCAATTCTTTATTAGCTATGTGTTCCTTAACTTTGTTTCTTTATTTAGAAAATTTTCTTTCAATCTTAAGAGAAATCTCAGCAAAACCAAGAACACATCTAGAAAAGTAGCCCGTACACTGCAAAATGTGAATTATTTGTTAGGTTCTATACAAAGGCAAAGCAAAATGTGAATAATCTGTCTTTAGAAACACATACTTGCTGAGTACCCAAGTTCGATCCCCCAGCACTAGGTAAGCTGGGTACGGTGGCGCATGCCCGTTATCCCAGCACTTGGTAAGCTGAGGCAGGAAGATTGCTTTGGATTCCAGGCCAGTCTGGACTACACAGTGAGCTCAGAACCAGCCTGGACTATAGAATGAGACCCTGTCTCAAAAAGAAAGAAAAAGAAAACTGAGTTGTAAAGTATCACCCAATATTATTCCATACCTTAAAGAGATTAGTCAAAGGCAAAGCAAAGGCATCCAGAACAAGTTTAATTTCAATCCATAACTCGTCTGACCTAAATTCATGACGATATCTAGAAAATTAACACAAAGTAGGTAAGTTTAAAAGTTCTGTTACTCACTTTCTATCTGCAAAGTAAATGCTGATTAGACATCTTTGACTAGTTATCTATGACCAGATGAATGTCTGAAATTCAAAGGGAATTCCTGGCCTTCTTTTTAAATACATAAAGACTATTTAGTAAGTACACAGGCAACATGGCAACCTGAAGTAAACATCCTACTTGAGAAAAAACACAATAAGGAATGGAGAGGCAGATGCTACTAGTCTAGAATGGATGTGTTCAAGGGTAACAGTCACAATAACATAACTGTTTATATAAGCAAAAATAGTGGAAATATATTAAAGGAATGAATCTGTATATCAGTACCTTTTAAATAACGAATGTGCTGTACGAAGGACTCCATTAATAACATGGAAATCTCCACTCTGAAAGCGATTCACCATTTCTGTCAGTAAGTCAGGCCATTTCTGAGGGAAATCTTCTCTGCCAATAATGCTAATAGCATCACTCAGCTAGGGAAGGAAAAGATGAATTAGGCAACAGTAACTCCCAAAGGACCCCACCTAGGAGGAGGGTGCATTACCTGTTTCTGAATTTGCTCTGGGCTACTAAGCATCAAGTGTACGATGTTGGCTTTAATGGCTACTCGGTCTGCTTCACAAATTTTGTTTGGCTCATCTTCAACCTAAGGCAAAGTAGCAATGAGCAAGTGACACGAAATTGCATTCACAGCCATATGACTGTGTCAATCCAATGAAACTCATTTTCCACTTTAGTTTTCTAAGGAAAACAGATGAAAATGGGCTATTCTGTAGTTTCTCTCTACATGAATACATCAGATATTTCCTTGATAATCTAATAAAAATGTAAGCCTGTTCCCCTATATAATGTACACTTCTGTCCCAGATACAAGTATTTTACATACAAATCAGTAAGGCTGACTCCCTCAAGTCAACTAAAAATTTCAGTACTAGCTGTATTTAGTGTCCCATGCCTGTAATCTTACCTGCTAGAGGCTAAAGCAGGGTAACGAATCAGTCTCAACCTGAGTAACTTACAGAGAGTCTATCTCAAAATAAAAATGGGCTAAAATGCAAGGGATGTAGCTTAGTGTAAAGGCCCTGGGTTTAATCGCTAGTACCACAAATAAATTCATTCACTCATTCATTTAGGCCTAGAATGCTCAGTGGCAGAATACTTGCCTAAAATGCAAGTATTCTGAGCTAAACTAATTAAAACATGTGGTTAAAATCTTTATAGATACATGCTACTGTGACCACTGGGAGGGTCATGTCAACCTGATGAGATTAAGGCAAAGCTTTCAGTGCATATGATCGACTTGCGGGCCAACAAAGGAGGGAAGAACAACCACTCTGGGTGTGGGTGGCCCACCCAAAGAACTGGCAGCTTGAAGTAACAAAGGAAGATAGAATATTGTGTTAGCTTCTTACAACTTCTTCCCCTGGGAGAACTCTTTCACACATCATTGTACCGCCCCACCCTTCTCCATTCCAGATTTGCTCCAGTCTTCAGGGCTCCTCATCACTTTGGGCCAACGATTCATGACACCAACTAGCATCAACTGGCCCACAGTTTCAGTTGATCGTTTATTTCGTATGGAGCAGCCATTGCCCTCACACATGCAGGTGGCCATTTTGGATTCTCTACTCAGACTTGTAAATGGTGCTAATCAATTCCTTTTTATTTATACATAATTTCTATTCTGCCTCTTCAGGAACCCTAACCAATACAGCTACCTAATCCAAAGTCATCTGGAAAGTTTTGATTTATAAATGCCACCTAAAATCAAATACCTTTACTATTAAAACGTTTCTGGTCATTATCAGTTAGAATACATCCTTGACTGTATCATCCAAAAAGATTCTAAAAGTCACTCCTGTTTTGTAAAGCAAGATAGTGTGGTGCACACCCATAATCCCAGCACTTGAGAGGCTGATACAGGAGGACTGCCATGAGTCCAAGGCCAGCCGGGTCCTTAGTGAGTTCAGGACCAGTCAGGGCTACAGAGCAAGACCCTGTGTCAAAAAAAGAGAAAAAGATGGGGCTGCAGGAATGACTAATGGTTAAAGCATGTGCCTAACAAGTGCTACACAAGCACTAAGTATCTGAGTTCAATTCTCCAGCATCACATAAGCTGGGTGTGGTGGCACACCTGTAATCCCAGCACAAAAGAGGGTCCAAGGCCAGTGTGGGTTACAAAGTGAGTTCAGGACCACCCTGGACTACAAAGCGAGGCCCTGCCTCGGAAAAAAAAAAAAAAAAAGATTTACCACATCATTTCTTTACCACATGTGGTTACACCTGAATAATTGCATAAGCTTTAACAAAATACTGTCTTGTAAACTCTTATGAAATCAAGAAAAGATTCTAAATAAATATTTCAGCAGGCTTAAAGCTGACTTTTTAAGAAAATAGATCACTGTTACAGCAATTATTATGAAATAATTATTGGGCCGGAGGAATGGCTCAGGGGTTAAAGCTTTCGCCTAGCAAGTGCTAAGTACCTGAGTTCGCTTCCTCAGCACCATATAAGCCGGGTGCGGTAGCACAAGCCTGTAATCCCAGCACTCAGGACACTAAGGCAGGAGGGCTGCCCTGAGTTCAAAGCCAGCCTGGGCTCCAAAGTGAGTTCAAGTCTAGCCTGGACGACAGAGCGAGACCATGTCTCAAAAAAAAGAAGTTTGAGATGTATATTATTTTGCATTCAAAAAGCCACCATGACACTTGTATGTAATCCTAGCCTTCTAGGAGCTCAAAGCAGAAGGACAACAGATTTGAGCTCAGCCAGGCCTTATCCTCAGCACACCAAAAACAAAATAAAACAAAACAAAAACACTCTTATTATTTTGCATAGTGCTATGGTTTGGATACGTAATATTTCCCCAAAGCTTCATGTATTTTGAATGTAGTAGGATAACTGTGGAACATGCTTTTGGAGGTAGTGACTGGCTGGAAGGGCAGATCCTTGGGACTTGACCTGAAGAAGTATGGGATACCCAGGCAAAGTTTTCAGGTATATTACTGATTTGTGGGCCAGGAAGTGAGCGAGGGGCACCTATCCTGGATGTGGGTGGCACAATTGGTTGGCAGCTTGAACTAAGTAAAGGATGGGGAAAAAATACTGTGATAGCTTCTTCCTAGGAAAGCTCTGGCCTTGCCCAAGACTCTAGACATCAACTCCTGCCTCAACTGGCTCCTGTCTGCAATGCCATGAGCAACTCTCCACCCTCTGCCATGTGCTTTATCTTTACCAGCTGCCCCTGAATATACCATGTGAGACCTTCTGAAATTGTGAGCTACAATAAATCTTTCTTCCCTTAAATGGTGGTGTACGATATTCTGTCACAGCAACAAGAAAGTAACTTAGGCATACACTACTTTTTTTTCCTTTCTTGAGATGAGGTCTCACTGTGTTGCTCAAGCTGGCCACGAACTTAAAATCCTCCTACTTTATCCTCCCTTGTAGCTGAGGTTATAGATAGGTCATCATACTTGGCCCAAAATGTGATTATTTCTGATTTTTTTCTTCAGCTTTAATTTTCCCAGCCTACAACAGAAATTACTCATTAAAACCACGCATCATACACTTTAACAACCAATCATGAAGTTGAAGAAACTTACATAAATTCAGATGAAGATAAGGTTTGGAAAAGAATTCCAGTTTTGTCTTTAACCTGTATCTTCACCTTTTGAGAGCACTGTGTGTGTGTGTTATTATAAGCATATAGAATATTACACTATATAATCATGAAACAAACACTTACAATTCTCCAGTTCCTTTTAATATAGTTCTTGAATGTTACTGAAGCACATACTTTGATGACATTATCCTGGGACTTCTCCAGCAATGTTAAAAGCAACAGTGGATAATTCTGATTTCCTTCTACAGATTCAAGAAATTTCTCAGCTATAAAAGAAATTTTCATGTTGAAAAAGATGTTGTTATAATGAAAATCTTTCAATCCCGTTATTTATCAAAACCTTTTCTATCTTTAACTGAAGAATCAAAATGTGAAAAGATAACTCATTTCCCTCTCAGGAACCTACTACAGATCTGTAAGCCCTTCTTTTTCTTACTTAATAAAAGACTTACCAATATTCACAAACCTATGAAGTGGCCTATTCAGGTATCAACCCATCTAAAGAAGCTGCTTCCCAGACAGTTTAAGTGACATTAGGAATAAAGCCATATACACCCTTGTCTTGTTCTAGAAAGTATTATTAGTTTAGTAGTGATTTTCTTTTGATAAAGATTAAATGATACAGATTATTATTAGCCCCATGGCTCTGGTGCTTCACTTACATATCTCAGTTCATTAATTCGTCACTATTACCAAAAAGGGAAAAAGTATTACCCTCCATTTTAAAGAGAAGGCCATTAAGGTTAAGCACTTTGTCTAAGGGCTCAAAATAACGGGGCGGGGGGTTTGGAGGAATAGCTCAGCAGTTAAATGCTTGCCTAGCAACCTTAGCACCCTGGGTTTGATTACCTAGCACTACATAAATTCCAACACTCAAGAGGCTAAGGCAGGAGGACTTCCATTGAGTTAGAGGCCAACAAAGGCTACATAATGAGTTCAGGACCAGTCTGGATTACAGAATGAGATTTTGCCTCAAAAAGATCCCAAACAAGAAGCTTTCTTAACTGAAAAGTTTTGGTCTATTCCTTACCTACCATATGAGCTCTAAGCTTTCTTGAATATCAGCAATGAACTTTGTAGCCACATAGTTTCAACCAATATTAGATTTTAGGATAAGTTTCCAAAGCTTATTCATTATGTACGGACAGTGGTATAGTGTTTAACTTTTCTTACATTAATCTTCATTAAGGCAACACCATTCCAGAAATTCTGCATTTTTCAAAAAGATTTGCCAGTAGTCTCATTTTCTCAAACTTAATAGTATCACTTAATAACTATTTCTGGACCAATCCCAATACATTAACTGATATTCCCAAGCCTTCACACCCTTTGTGTCAGTACAGGACTTGTTAATGGTCAAGATTTGTCCAAGGCCAAAGGAATGGCTCAACAGTTAAAGCTCATAGCAAGTGCTAAGTGAAGCGCTAAGTACCTGAGTTAAAATCCCCCAGTACCACATAAATTGGGTGTTGTGGCACAAGTCTGTAATCCCAGCATTGGAGGTTGAGACAGGAGTCCAAGGCAAGCAAGGGCTACAAAGTGAGATACTGCCTCAAAAAAATAAATAAATAAATAAATAAATAAATAAATAAATAAATGAAAGAAATTGTCCAGGGTAATGAACGTACTTTATCTAATGACCTGAGGGAAAACCTCATGTAAATTGCTAGGCCTTTTCCTAAATTGCAATCAAATCAGAATCATTATCAGTATCTTGGAAGCAGTGTTCTCAAAAGCTTAAGTCTCGTCCCATGTCCATTTCTTTCAACTTTTGAGAGTATTCATATTGACATGCTCCTACATATTCCAGTAACCTCTGGACGGCCCCTAGCCCAGCAACACCACTGTCATGTCTCCATAACCCAGCAGCACAGTGGCATGCAGAGGAAGGATCACAACACACGTTTCCATCTCCAGATCCATCTCTATGAAGTCAGTGACTGTCTAGCACGTTTGAAGCTCTGGGTTCAATCCCTAGCACCTCAGGAAAGAAGAAAAATACTAAGTCAGTCAGTTTAGTACGAATCTCCTGAGAAATGATACATTCAAACTTTTTTTGGGGGGGTGTGGCCAGAAATCAAACCTAGGGCCTCAAGCATGCTAGGTCAACACTTTACCACTAAGCTATATGTACAGCCCATAAAACTAACATTTAATACATAATTCTGGCAAAAGCTTTCTGGGAAATTCTAAGAAGATTAGAGTCATTAACTACTTCCCATTATGTAGGAACGGACTAATTTTTCATGCACTAAAAGGAAAATCAATCTGCCCCTTCAGAAATCACAGATTTCTGTAGAATACAATGAAAACTTCAATCTGTTCATGATTCTACTTATGATACACAACATTTAACACAGAGATACATACATCTTCTCATCTGTGTCTTCATGGGACCCTTCCAGAATCAAAACCCTATGAACATGACATTAGTACATTTTGAAGGTGTTAGCACTTGTGCTTAATATGGGGTTACATCAAATTGCACTAAAGTGTTTGCTTAAAGACATACCTAGTCCTCAAAAGTAGTTTGGTTTGTACCACTTAAAAATTTTTTGTAGTTAGCAGCTAGCATTTAAGGTTTCATATAAATATCCTTGTTTTTCGAGTAATTCTGGAAATATGATCTCACACAACTAGACTGATTCCCTAAAGTTATCTGGTTTCAACCAACATTTGTCCTTCAACATGGGCACGTATTCACATATTACCAGTTCTTACTTTACCAGCCTCCATCATTTATCTTCATATCTAACTCCTTCCTGTAAGCATATGTAGTTGAAATTCTAAGGCCAAAATAAGTTTCTAGTGAAAAACAGTCAAACTCAGGAAGGAAAAAAGAAATTTCAGGTCGTAAAAGATACTAATTAAAATTAATAGGATAAAGACACTATCTGATTACCTGGTTTCATTCTTTTAATCATTTTAGGCAATTATTCTCATCTCTCTGCTCTAACTCTGTGATTCTAACAAGGGCAGGTTTTTAAGTGAGGATTTTCAGAAAGGTCAAGGGATAAAGTATTATAAAACATACTGACTTTAAAAACCTGGCACTAGCACTTTTTATTTTTTGTTTTATTTTATTTATTTATTTTGAGATAGGGTCTCACTCTGTAGCCGAGGCTGGCCCTGGACTCATTGCAATCATCCTGTCTCAGCCTCCCAAGTGCTGGGATTATAGGTGTGTGCCACCACACCCAGCTTATGTGGTGCTGAGAACTGAACTCTGGTACTTAGCACTTGCTAGTCAAGTGTTTTAACCACTGAGCCATTCCTCCAGCCTGCACTATTAATTTTTTTCTAATACTTTAATGCCAGATGAGAAATAAAAGCTAAATTTATTTAAAAAACAACACAACTTGACATAGCAGGTGCCAGCAGCCTACAAACTACACCTGAAACTCCAAATGCAAATCTTTTTTTCTTTGAATTTACATACTATACATACAGAGGCTTTGCCCAGTCCCTAAAGAATAAATCAATCAGAACACAACATTTATTCTCTTTACCTGGACGTCTGATGGCAGGATCAGGATCGAGGGTTTTCTTTAAATATTCTGTCAGGGTTTGCAGATTTGCATCACTCAGCTCCATTGCTACAGGATCTTAGAAAAAAAGTTTTAAACTGGTTACACGGGGACACAGCTGACAGCTGAGTTACATAAATAAATTCTCCAATATTATAGGTCTCCCTCTTTCTGAAAGTCATTTTTTGCCTTTTGGACACAGGGTCTTGCTCTGCAGTACATGCTGGTCCTGAACTCACTATATAACCCAAGCTAGCATTGAATTCACAGCAATCCTCCCACCTCAGCCTCCTTAGTGCTGGGATTACAGGCATGTGCCATCCACTATGCCCAGTTTCTGTGATGCTGGGCAATCAAACTCAGGGCCTTGTGCTTGCTAGGCAAGTGCTCTAACCGCTATGCTATTCCTCCAGCCCCTTGTTATGTTTTGGATATGGGCTAATTTAAACCTGACTCTAAGCTGAGGAAAAAGCCTAGATAATAAGCTAAAACTAACAGTTGGATATGGTGGCACACACCTGTAATCCCAACACTCTAGAAGGCCAGGGCAGGAGGATCCCAATAATGAACCCAGCCAAGGCAGGTCAGTGAGACTCTTGTCTCAAAAAAGGGCTGGGGCCAGTGGTAAGGCCTATAATTTACCCAATACTCTGGGAGGCTGAGGAAAAAGGACCCCAAGAAAACAACTTGATAAGATCCTGCCTCAAAATCAAAACTAAAAATGGGCTGGTGATGTAGCTCAATGCGATGGCTCTGGGCTCAATCTCTAGTATCAAAACTGAAATAATTTTAAAATGGGCTGAGGATGTAGCTCAGTGTGAAAGCGCTGGGACTGAATTCCAGGACCACAAAAAACAGATATACAGATATGCAGACACATAAATAAATTGAGCTAGTGCACAAGCCTCTAACCCCAACGCTCTAGTGCTCTGAGGGCTGAAGCAGGAAGGCTTCAAGCAACAGCAATGTAGCAACTTGGCAAGACCTCATCTCAAAATGAAACATAAAAAAAAAGAAAGAAAAAGAGCTGGGCCACAACAACCCTAAGCAACAACACAAGAGCAGGAGGCACCACCACATTATCAGACACTGACTTATATTAACACGTAGTGGGCTGGGGGAATGGCGCAGCATTTAAAGTGCAAAGCCTTGGGTTCGATTCCTCAGCACCACATAAAGCTGGGTGTGGTGGCACATGCCTGTAATTCCAGCACTCAGGAGGCTGAGGCAGGAGGATTGTCAAGTCCAAGGGCAGCCTAGGCTACAGAGTGAGATCCTGTTTCAAAAAAAAAAAAAAAAAAAAAAAAGCAAAACAAAGCAAAGCAACAGTAATAAACACCACATGGTGTGGGCACAGAAACAGACAGCTGGATCAATGGAACAGAACAGAGGCTGCAGAGACACGCCCCGCCCCTTTAGGCACCTGGCCTTCCAAGAGGGCGCCTAGAGCACAATGCAGGAGAAGGGATGAGCTCACTAACAAAGGGATAAACGGTGCCGGGGGAGAGGGTGCTGAGGGCATAGTTCAGTGGTTAGAGTGCTCACCTAACAAGTACGAAGACTTGAGTTTGACTCCCCAGCACGACATAAACTGAGCACGGTGAGCACCACTGTAATCTCAGAACTTGGGAACTGAGGGAGAAGGACTGCTGTGAGTTCAACGTCAGTCTGGGTTCAGGACCAGCTTGGAAGACATAGCAAGAGCCTGTCTCAAAAACAGGGCAACCCACTTGGGACCTCCTCTCAGATACTAGGAAATTTTACTCCTGTTCTTTGTACCTAAGTAACAACCTGTTGTTCTAAAAAATAAAATAAAATAAAATGTACTGGGAAGACTAATGAGCCACATATAGAAGAATGACACTAGACTCACATCTTAACACTACGTACCAAAATCAAATCAAAAGCCTAGACATTGGAATTGGAGGAATAACACAGGGTTTGTTAAAGCACTTGCCCAACAAGCACAAGGCTCTGAGTTCATTACCCAGTACCACGTAAACTAGGCGTGGTGGTGCACTCCAGCCTGTAATCCCAGCTCTCAGGAGGCTGGGGCAGGAGGACTGCCATGAGTTTGGCCTGGACTACATAGTGAGACTCTGCCTAAAAACAAACAAACAAACTTAGACATTAAAAGAAAAACACTGAACCTGCTGGAAGATAAAACTGGCAAGGCCTTTCTCAACAAAATAGCTAATGCAAATGAGATAATACCAAGAATCAACAAACTATAGATAGCAGATTAAAAATCTTCTATAAGGGCTGGACTAATGGCATAGTCATTAAATCACTTGTTTTGCAAGTGCAAGGCCCTGGGTTTGACTCCCCTGCACCACATAAAGCTGGGTATGGTCACTCATACCTGTAATCCTAGCACTCAGAAGGCTGAGGCAGGAGGACTGCCCTTAGTCCAAGCCCAGCCTGGGCTCCATTAGTAATTTCAAGATCAGCTTTGGCTACAGAGCAAGAGCCCATCTCAAAAGAAAAACAAAACAAAACAAAAAAGTACAGCAAAAGACACAATCAACAGAATTATGAGAAAACCTACAAAACAGGAAAAAAAATTTTGTCATCTACTCCAATGGGGAACAAGCCCAGGTGTCCAAATTATCAAATGAGGGACTCAGAGACTTGGACAACAGTGAGCTGAGGCTTTCACATTCATCTTTTAAGAATGCTTGTGTGCACTGGACAGGTATCCTAAGGTGGGGATCCAATACATTATACCCTAGTGCACAAGTCCCTCCCCTGGTTCCCTATTGGCTTAGGTACTACTAGAGGTTACACTCTTATTCCAATGTTGTCAGACCACAGGTGTCTGGAGGGTATCTGATGATCTGAGATGACTTTAGCAATTCTCTGCAAGCTTGAGAAAACAAACCACCAAACCCTGAAACACTGTAAATAAATCTGCCTACTTGGGGGGGAAGAACGGGGACTTAACAAAACAAAGAGCTAGTAATCAGGCACTATTTTTGAAATATGTGCATGATTTTCCATATCCTACTTACAAACCAGTAATTTTCTAGAAGACTATTATCTAGAATACACAAAGAACTGGGGAAAAAAACTGGCTCCCCAAAATTAAAGACCTGATTTTAAAAAATGAGCAGCTGAAACAAAGAGGCAGTTATCAGAAGAAGAAATATGAATGAAAAAAAGTTCAGCATCTTTAGCCATTAGAGGAATTTAAGTTAGGTGTGGTGGTGCACACATACAATGCTAACACTTGGAAGGCTGAGGCAGGAGGATTGCTGTGAGTTCTAGAATCCATGCAGAGTTCATGACCAGTGTGAAATATTAGGTGTGCGTGAAGGCTCTGGGCTCAATCCCCAGTAACACAATCAATTTATCAATTGATCTAGGTATGTGGCCCAGTGTGAAGGTCCTAGGGTTCAACCCCTAGCACTATGAACAAAACAGTAGTGCCAAGGGTACCATAGATTATTTACGTTTATAATCTGAGCTACTTGGAATTCACAAATTCAAAACCAGCTTAATTTAGTGACACTGTCTCAAAACAAAAATTAAAAATGGGCTAGAAGGCTGGTGAGCTGGAGGAATGGCTCAGGGGTTAAAGCGCTTGCCTGGCAAGCCTTAGGCAGGTGCTAAGTACCTGAGTTCGATTCCCCAGCACTACATAAACCGGGCATGGTGGCACATACTTGTAATCCCAGCACTCAGAAGGCTGAGACAGGAGGATTGCCTTGAGTCCAAGGCCAGCCTGGGCTCCATAGTGAGATCCTGTCTCAAAAAAGGGGGTGGGGGGACCTGGGACAATATCTCAGTGCGCATACCCTGGGTTTGATCCCTAGTACCAGGTTAAAAAATAAAGTACTCAGGAATGATGGCACATGCCTGTAATCCCAGCACTTGGGCAGGCTAAATCAGGCAATAGGACCTCAAGTTTGAGGCCAGCCTAGGATGCACAGAAAGTTCAAGCATAGCCAGAACTACACTGTGAGACCTTGCTTCAAAAAAAAAAAAAAAAAAAAAAAAATCAAGCCAGCTAGGCCCAGTGGCACAGCCCTGTCATCATAGCACTTTGGGAAACTGAGGTGGGAGGAGTTCAAGTTCAACCTGGGCAACTCAGTGAGAACCTGTCTCAAAAACTAATAAGGCTGGAGGAACAGCACAGGGGTCAGCGCACTTGCCTGCCAACTGCAAGGCCCTGAGTTCCATTCTTCAGCACCCCATAAACCAGGTGTGGTGGCACACACATGTAATCCCTGTACTTGGGAGGCTGAGGCAGGAGGGCTGGTTTGAGTTTGTGCCTAGCCTGAGCCACACAGTTAAGAGTCTGTCTAAAAAAAAAAAAAAAAAAAAGGCCAGGGATGTAGTTCAATATGAAGGCTCTAGGAGTACCCCTTCAACACCCCAGAATAAAACAATGATGACTTGTGAGATACCAGAGAATATGCATCCCATAACTTCTTTTTCTTTTTTGAGACAGGATCTCGCCCTATAGCCTGGACTGGACTGGTTCTGCACTCACTATGTTGCCCAGGCTGGCCTCATCTCAAGGCAATCCTCCTGCCTCAGGCCTCCGGAGTGCTGGTATTATAGTCATGTGCCACCATGGCCCAGCTTATGTGGTGCTGGGCCTTGTTCTCGCCAGGCAGGCGTTCTAATTACTGTGCTATTCCGCCAAGCCCAATCTCATAAATTTCAAGATAGGCATACAAAGCATAAAAACAGTTGATGGATTGCTCAGAATCACCCACAAGTTTGTCTGATTTAATGTTATGGAAAAATAAAGTAATTAACAGGTAAGAAAAATTGGCCACCAGGGAAGTATTTTTTAAAAAGCCCCAAGTTTCTGTTTTGTTTTCAGATGTCGTCTTGCTTTACTGCACAAGCTGGCCTTGACCTCCTGAGCTTAAGTGACTTTCCTGCCTCTACTTCCCAAGTAGCCAGAACTACAAACACAGTTACCAAGCCCATCTGAGAAATGAAAATTTTATGTGGTAAATAAAGACCTCATTAAAAATTCTGAGATTAAGTAGAAATAATTCCTTTATATAAAACATGCAATTATCAGAATTCTCTACAAACTCACACTGAGAATTTGTACTTAGGGAGGCACTTACTCCTAGACTCCAGAAAGTGACAACTGTGGTTATGATTTAAAAATCTTAAAGTCAAAAATAAAGAGAAGAACATGGGAAGGTGGGGGGTTGTGGGAGTGGGTACGGGTGGATCGAAAGGAAAGCGGGGAAGGTCTTGTTACCTTGACTAGATATGTATATGCACAAAATGCCCAAAACCAATGTAAACCTTAGATTTTGCACTTATACATATCAATAAAATGGGGAAAATATTGATGTGATACATATGCGCACAAGAAATTCAAGTTATATATAAAATAAATAAAAATCTGGTGTAGAAGAAGACAAACTATCACACGGTGGGGCTGGAGGAATAGTACAACGATTAGAGTGTTTGCCTAGTGAATGCAAGACCTTGGGTTCTAATCTCCAACACCACATAAAGATTATCTGAGCATGGTGGTGTCTACCTGTAACCCCAGCACTAAGGAGGTGGAAGCAGGAGGATTGTCCTGAGTCTAAGGCCAGCCTGGGCCACATAATGAGTTCAGGACCAGCCTGGATCACAGAAGAAGACCTTGTTTCAAAACAAAACAAAGCAGAGTAGGGGGCCTTTACAGCATAGTGCAGTGATGTAAGCTCTTGTCTAGGAACAGTGAGGCCCTAGGTTTGATCCCTCAACAACACACACTAGAGCTGGGCATAGCTGGAGAGAGGCAGGAGGTTTGCTGGGAATTTGAGGCCAGCCTAGGCTACACAGTAAGACCCAGTCTGAATAAATAAACAGATAGGGAAATAAGAGATGGATTTTGTGGAGAAGAGGATGTAAGAATGCAAGAGAGTGAGAAGGAAAGTAAGAAGGATCAAGATTATATATCAATTCCTTAAGTTGAATATAATTATTGTGTATCACAAATAGTGACAAAGAGAATAACTTTAGAAAAGGGTAAAGAAATAAAATTTTTAAAAACGTGTGTAGGAAATACTCAGTAAACTTTATCTAGGGGATAAGGAATCGTACAGAACAACAAAAATTATTTCACCCACAAATTTTCTGTAAATTTGCAGTTACTTAAAATTTGGGCATGGTGGTATAGGCCTGTAATACAAGCAGTATGGGAGGCTGAGACAGGAGGCTCACAAATTCAAGCCCACCCTGGATGACTTAGCGAGACATTATCTCAAAAAGCAGTAATAGGGGCTAGAGGAATAGCACAGCAATTAAAGCACAAGGTCCTGGGCTTGGTTTCCCATCACCACATAAACTAGACATGAAAGCACATGCCTGTAATCCTAGCACTCAGGAGGCTGAGGCAGGAAAACTGCCATAAATTTGAGGCTGACATGGACTACATAGTAAGGTAAGGACTAATCTGAACTATAGCACAAGAGACTGCCTCCAAAAAAAAAAAAAAAGAATTGAGGATGGGTTCAGTGCAGAAGCTCCAGCCTTGACCCCCAGCACAACAAATGAATGAAAGAATGTTCTAAGCTGGGTATGGCAGTATACAGGAAGATAAATTCAAGCCCAGTCTGGACAACTTGGTGAAACTGTCTCAAAAGGGTTGGGGATATAGATCAATGCAAAGGCCCTGGGTACTCTTGAGAGGGTACAGCAAGAGGATCTTAGATTCAAGCCTAATCTAGGCAATGGGCAACTTTATTAAATCCTATCTCAAATGTTTAAAAAAGATCTAGGAATAGCTCAAAACAAAGACTCCTGTTCAATCTCCACTACCCTGAGGAAAAAAAGGTTTTTCTTAAAGGTTAAACAAAACTGAATCAAGGGCTGGAGGAACAGTACATTGGCTAAAGTACTCCCTGAGTTGAGTCTCCAGCACCACATACAGCTGGACATGGTGGAGCACACCTGTAATCCCTGGGCTACAGATCAAGACCCTGTGTCCAAAAAAAAAAAAAAAAAAAAAAAAAGCCCAAATCAAACAATACGCTGAGTGACCCCTTATACTTCACAAATAACATTTAAATTTTAAATTGAATAAATGGCATATGTAAGTACTAAGACAAGAAACACAAAGCTCAAGAGATCAATTATACACCAGGGTGACTATGGTTAGTAACAACGTGCTATATACCAGAAAACTGAGAACAGCAAGTTTTAAATATTCTCATCACACACAAAAAAAACCTGGAACTGGTACAGCATTTGGCTAGTGCACAGTGGGTGCTGGTCTCAGTTCCCACACCTACACCCACCCATACAGGTGAGGAAGCATGTTAATTAGCTTAATTTCAGCATTCTTTAGTGTCTTTTTCAAAATATGTAAATACAATGTAGAAATTAAAAAAGACATTTTGGTTTTATCTCATCCCTCTGCTGAACTAGCACTACAGCTTCTTTGGGGAGAAGTTGACTGCCTTTTGCTGTAACTTTTTATTTAAAACTTTCTGACTAAATGAAACCACAGAGGTAATGGCAGGACACTAGACAAATGTAGAAAATAATGAAAGAAATAAAATTCTGGGACTGCAGAATCTCAGATGTATCTGGCTGAAAGGGCTATTTTTGTTTAACAATTATGTGGCAAAATAATCTGGCAGCAAAACTTGGCCTGACCTGCCCAAGGCTATTAATTTTCAGCTCACTAAGCACCTACATTTGTTTCACTTAAGAATTCTTCAGGTGTATGTGTGTGCATGCTCAAGCAATTCTGGGGACTGAAACCAGGGCCTCCACACTGAGCTACATTCTCCACCCACTTTTTATTTTGAGATAGGTCCTAAGTTGCTAAACTGCCCAGGCTGGGCTCAAACTTGTGATCCTCCTAACTCAGCCTCTTAAAGTGCTAGAGATTAAAGACCTCTGCTGGACGAAAGGCTCAGCGATTAAAGCGCTAGCAAGCGCTCAGTCAAGCACTAAGTAACAGAGTTCGATTCCCCAGCACCATATAAATCAGGTGTGGCGATGCACACCTGTAATCCCAGCACTCAGGAGGCTGAAGCAGAGGACTGTTTGAGTCCACGACCAGCCTGGGCTACAGAGCAAGACCCTATCTCAAAAATAAACAAAGATCTGTGCCGCCAGACCCTCCCCACTAAAGAAACTTTAGAGTATACAATCTCAGAGTACCATCCAGACCCCACTGGGGATAGGCCATAATCCGCAGTACATGCACCCCTCCCCCAAATTTTGAATTCTGAAACACATTTGTCTCCAGGAGCAGAAACATCAAATGAGTCCCAAAGATAGCATCCCATCTTAGGTGCTAAAAAGTTAAGAACCTAATCTGAGCAACTTAGCAAGAACATGTCACAAAATTAAAATGGGGGGTGGGGGGGAGGGCTTGTGCTGGAGCAATAGTGCAAAGGCAATCCTCCTGTCTCAGCCTCCCAAATGCTGGGATTACAGGTGTGCATCACTATGGCCAGCTGTATGTTGTGCTGGGGAAATGAACTCAGGGCCAAGCACTTTAACTGCTATGCCATTCCTCAGCCCCTATTTTTTATTTTTGGGGCTTAGGATCAATCAATCCTGGGGTGCATGTGCGCATGCAAGCATATGGATGTGCAAACATACAAAACAGTACACATCTAGTGGGTGACGTAAATATAAATGCGACTGCTACAATTCCAATAAACTAAAAATACAGATTTCAAAACCTATATAGGATTTTCTTTTTCAATCTTTTCTGGTGACGGTGGTGGTGGTGGGGGGGGGGTCCTAAGGACTGAATCCAAGACTTTTGCAATAAACTACATTCTCAGTCCTTTTCACATTTTACAATCTGAGCTATGTCTTACTAAGTTAATAAATGGCTCAAGCTGGGTTCAAACTTGCAATTCTTCTGTGTCAACCTCCCAGACTGCTGAGATTACCTACGGGCACTACTGCATTCATAGTCCTACTTATCAACTTTAAATGACAGCAAGACATTTTACTTTGAACAGTCCTTGGAAATCCCCAACACAATTAAAAAATGAAAAATACGTGGCACTGTCTCAGTTACTTCTTCGTCGCTGTGACTCAATACCCGACATCCACAAATTTAGGGAAGAAAAGATTTATTTTAGCTCAGTTTCACAAAGTCACAATCCATTTATGGGCGGCCAGCAGCAATGGAAGTACACAGTATAAGAAGAGGTGGAGACAGCTCCTCATGACATCACAGGCAGGTACAGACTATTCCTCATCCTCTAAGGAAGGCAGGATGCAGCTTATATATCTTTCCAGATCTCAGCCCAGTGATTAGCCTCTCCTAGATCCAGACATGGAAGGTGTGGCCACTACACGCCTTTAATCCTAATTTACAGGACTGTAATCCACCCCACTAACAAAAGCACATGGTTCCACAGACAATCCATAACATTTAAATACGTGAGACTTTTGGGGGACATTCCAGAGCCAAACTACAGTAAGCACAATAAATTAATTACACTACATTTATCTGAACTCCAAATGCTTCCTATTGAACGAATGGTTGAGTCTGTGTCTTGCCTCTTTGTATAGGCCCACGGTCATAGACGGAGATTTTAGACAACTTTATTTTGCCTAGACATTTCATATACATATATGACTCAGGCAGAACAAGATGAAGATATGTGCCCTCCACATTACAGAACCATTCCTGAAAGCCTTTTCCTGCAGAGGAGATCCAACAAATGAAACCGGCACATACATCAGGAACAAATCCCAACACTTCAATCTATCCTTTACTCTCTAATCATGGGAACTTACAACTTAGATTCAAATCCTTAACTCCTTAAATTGCCTACAAAGTACTCCCCAAATATATCTATATACTATAACTATAGCAACCTGAATGCTTCTAAAATATCCTAATATTTCAAAGTCTGTTGTCTTCAAGCCAATGTATCTTCTGCCTGAAAAGTAATTCCTTCTGCCCGTAATGCTGTTTCCTCACCTTCTCCTAGAGTCTCTGCTCAGACATCCTGTTTTGCCCGTCACATCATTCTGTCATATGTCACTATGTACATTTATTTTGCTTTTCCCCTGCCCACTAGAATACTCCACAAGGAAGGAGCCCAGCAAGGCATGGGGTTGCAGGCCTGTAACCCCAGCACTCTGAAAGGCTGCCGCTGGAGGATCACGAATTTGTGCCCAGCATGGGAAACCTGGTGACTGAGCAAGACCATCTTAAAATCAAAACTAAAAGATGGGCTGGGAGTCAGGTGTGGTAGCACATAACCAAAATCAAATGAAAATGTGAGAATGTCCAAAATCAGGAATATCCTTCATTCCAACCATGTCTGATAAGAAATATTCAACCTGGGTTGAATGACTCAGCAGTTAAGCAAGCGCTTAGGTATGTGCTAAGTACCTGAGTTTGACTCCCCAGCATCACTGTAATCCAGCACTCAGAAGACTGAGATAGGAGGACTGCTTTGGAGTCTAAGGCCAGCCTGGGCTACAGAGCGAAAACCTGTCTCCAAAAAAAGAGAGAAAAGATAGATTGAATCAACCTGTACTACCAAATTTCCAAGACAAGCATGGTAGCACACACCTGTAATCCTTGAACTCTGAGAGGCCGAGGCAAGAGGACTGCAAATTCAATTTAGATAATTGGTGAAAACCTGTGTCAAAAAATTTAAGAGTGCTGTGGATGTAGCTCAGAGACAAGGCCCGGGGTTCAACCCCCAGTGCTGCAAAAGCGAGGAAGGGCAAGAGAAAGGGGAGCGGGGATGGGGGAATGTAGCTTGATGTGATGGTCCTAGGTTGGATCTCCAGTTCCAGATAAGTTTTTTTAAAAGGAAGAAGCCTTATCAATTTTTGTTCCTCCACTGTACCCCAAAGTTGACTAACAAAACAAATTCCAAACTATTGCTTTGTTCTCCCCTCATCCAATCCTGGGTCGGAAATGATTTCCTTCTGTCTCAGCCTCATTAGCATAAAATCCAAACTAACCAGAAAAGGAGAATTTCCCTCACTGACAGAAAGACGAAATGGGTCACTGGGGAGAAATCGGGTACATCACGAACCTCAGGAATTGTTTTAAAAAAAGAAAGTGAAGACACACAAAGACAGGCCAAGAAAGCTGACTATGGGAACTCAAGGTGAGTAGTAAGAGCACAGGTGGAATCCAAGAGTAAGTTTCCCTTTTGCGCTTCTGGATACATAAAAGTGGTACATCGATCATGCGGCAAGCACACGTAGGCCCTGTCCTTGCCCTCAAACTGCTTACATCCCAGCAGTCGCAGGCAAGTATACAGTAAGTTGTAGAGAAGATAAATACTACCAAGTAAATAAAAGTAGGGTGATACTGGTGGAGAGTTGAAGGAAACAGTCCTTATTACACGCTACTGTGAGCTGGGCCCCAATGGACACTGAGGAAGGAGGATCTCAAGTTCACGTCCAGCCTGAATAACTTGGTTAAGAACCAGCGCCGAAATTGGAAAAAAAAACAAAACAGAACAAAAAGCCAGGGATGTAGGTCAACCTGACAGTTCCGGGCTCAATCTCCAGTACCATAAAAAAGTTGGTCAGAAGAGACCTAAGAAAAAAAGGCAGCAAGCCTTACAAAGATCGGATATTGGCAAACCCCAAGCAAACTAAACCACAAGCAGATGTTCTAAGGTAGAAATGGGCTTGCAATGTTTGCTAAAAAGATCAGGTCATTACAATTCCAGAAGCTAACGAAAGAGAAACGGGAGACGTGGCCAACAGCGCAATGAGACCTTTGTAAACCATGCCGGACAGCTTAGCAGACCCTCGAGGCCACTTCACAAGGTAAATTATGTTACTAGCCCTAAATTACACACCTAAAAAGAGGCTAAGTGTGGGACGAGACCAGGCGACCTAATCCCACAGCCCATGCTCCCCAGGAGCGCGGAGCCCGCTGGATCTTCACTGAGCTGCCCAAGGCACTTGGACTGCAATTTAACCGGCACACGCAGCACGGTGCCGCTGGACACTGTGGGCTCGCGTCCTGCCCAACGTCCGCGGAAAGCTCGCTAAAGACGCGCCACCCGCAGCTCGGGACCAGACAGGCCTCGGCGCCGCACGCTCCGCTCACGCCGCTGGGCCCGACGCGCAAGGAACGGACACGGGAGCGCCGCCAATGAGGGGCGGCGGCGGCGGCGGCGCGGCGGCCGCACAGCCAGTCAGCGCGGCGCTGGAGGGGAAGGGGCGGGGCTCGGGCAACTCCCGCTAGGCCGCGCCGCGGCCGCCCGCCCGCCCGCGTCCCGGCCCCGGGCCCGCCATCCGGCGCGGGAGGCCGGGCGGCCGCGGGCGCGACGCCGGCCTGGAGAAGCTCGGCCCGAGCGCGCGCAGGAGGCGGAGGTCACCTTCGCGCTCTCCCAGAGGCGCGGACCTCGCTGCCCAACCCTCGCAGGGCCCGGAGCGCCCCGTCCTTGCCTCAAGAGCCACCCTGTTAAGCTCTGCCTCCCGCGTGCCTTACCTCGCGAGGAGACAGGAACGGAGGAGGGAATCCCAGCCGTGGACCGCAGCCGGCGAGCACTCGCTCCAGACTCTGCTCCGCCTCACATTCAAACCCCAGCAAAATGGCGCGGCGGCGAGGCTGCAGCCAGGGCGCATGCGCGGGCGGGGCCGCGGCAGGAGGCGGGGCCAGGAATGTTCTGGCCCCGCCCTGGACTGAATGGCCAATCGGAGTCCTACCCTTTTTTTTTCCCCCTGCTGTGTTGGAGCGGGTGCCCTTTGGCTCTGGTCTTAGCGGCTTTCACCATCCCTGAGAGGATAGCAGAATCAGCGAGTGTTTGCTAGATTGTGACCTACTTTGATGCCAGGGCTTGGCACGTAGTAGCTCTTAACTGTTGAATGAATTGTTCAGATTCGTGTTCTGAGCACCCCAGACAGAAGGAACTCCCCGCCCCGTCATAAAGCTTGTATTGTAAAAGGAGAAACGGAGTAAACAAGAATTTCAGATCTTGGTAAGTGCTGTGAAAAACAAAACAAAATAAAAAGCAGAATGACACGGACCGTGCCTTGGAAAGTAAGCTGATGATTAGGGGAGTCCCCATAGCAAATAAAAACATTGACTTGACTTTGAACAAGGTAACAGGTGTAAAAGTTAGCCTGGCCGGCTTCCAGGAGATGGAGAAAGAAGACTGGGCTGAGATAGGCCGGAACTAAGCAAGGTGGAGTTAAGCCAGCAGGAGCCAAGCCGTGTAGGCCTCAAAGCCAGGGTTTGGACCATGTATTAAGTGCATCCATTACAAGATAGCTACCAAATTTACATTTTTAAAGGCCTGTCCATTGCTGTGTGTGAATATACTGTGTTGAGAAGAAAGGACTTAGAGCAGAGGCCATTGTGGGGATTGTTGGCATTGGGAGAGCCATATGATGGCTGGGATGCTGGTGAAGCCTGGTGCAAATGGAGAGAAGTTAATAGCTTCAAGATGTTTTTTAGAGGGCTGGAGGAATGGCTCAGCGGTTAAAGCGCTTGCCTTGCAAGTGCTAAGTACCCAAGTTCGTTTCCCTAGCGCCACATAAGCCGGGCGTGGTGGCACATGCCTATAATCACAGCTCTGGGGGCTGAGACAGGACGATTGCCATGAGTCTAAGGCCAGCCTGGGCTCCATCATGAGTTCAGGACCAGCCTGGGCTGCAGAGCAAGACCCTTTCTCAAAAGAAAAAAAAATGTGTTTTAGAGGTATATGGGGCTGGAGGAATGGCACAGCATTAAAGCATTTGCCTAGCAAGTTCAAGGCCCTGAGTTTGATTCCCCAGGACCACATAAGCGAACATGGTGGCATAGGACTGTAATTCCAGCACTCAAGAGGCTGAGGCAGGAGGATTGCCATGAGTCCAGGCTACCAGGCTACACAGAGAGTTCAGGACTAGCCTGGATGACAGAGGAAGACCCTGTCTCAAAAAGAAAAGAGAGGCACAGAGAGAGAAAGAGAGATACAGCCCAAAGGATACTGTGTACACAGAATGTGGGAAAGAGGAACCAGTAGCAACTTACTGAAACCCTCACCCTCAGTTTCCCCCACCTCCCTCCTGCTCCCTCAGCACACCCACAGGCCTACACGTAGAGCCTATCCCTCAGAGTTTCTAGTCTGCTACTTCTGAGACAGAAAGGCATACCATTTGATTATTCAATAATGCAAGTATTAAAAGAGCACACAACTATATAGGTACCATAGTTACAAACATGTAAACCCAATACCTATGGGCAAGAAGTAAAATGTTGGCCAGGTCTGGTGGCTCAAGACCTGTAATCCCAGCACCCCAAGGGGCTGACGCAGGGGGAATGCCAAGTTCAAGCCCATCCTGGGCAAGTTGAGAACTTGAGGAGACCCAGTCTCAAAAATAAAAAGTGGGCTGAGGATGTATTGTGGTTTGGCTCTAGAATGTCTCCCAAAAGTCTCATGTATTTTAATGTAATGGATTGTCTATGGAACCATGTGATGTTGGTGGATTGGGGTCTAGTCTGGATGGGTGGCTTACAGTTAAATTGCTGCCTGTTTGTGATGTTGTGAGAAGCTGCCTCCACTTCTGCCTCTGCCATATACTTCCATTGCTGCTGGCGACCCCTAAATGGACTGTGACCTTCTGAAACTTTGAGCTAAAATAAACCTTTCCTAAATTTGTGGGTGTCAGATATTGAGTCACAGTAAAGAAAAAGTAACTAAGACAGATGGATAGTCAGGTAAAATTATAAACCAAATCTAGCAAAATGTTAGTAATCAGTGAAATATGAGTAAATAAGTTATGAAAGTTAGAAATTCAGAAATAACTCAATTTGCCTTCATATCTGTTACCTTAAGTATACTTATGTGATATAGATTTAAGTTCATTTAATGTAGCAATGTGATATAGTTTTAAGTTCGTTTATTGTAGCAATTCACTTATTAGGTCTTTGATATAAGTTTATGCTAAGAAAACTGATCGATGTAAAGATAAGCTTGTGAATGTACAAACATGTACATTCTAGTATTCAGCTAAGGCATTTGAAAGTTAAGGCCAGGTTTAAGAATTTCAACAAAGATATAGCAAAATATAGGAAAAAAAAAAGAACTTTTGGCAAATATCTCAATAAAGGGATCAGCTGAACTCAGAGAAGAGGCATCAAGATTTGAACACTGTGACCCATTCAAGGAATAGGAAGCTGAGCTAAAGAGCAGTGACTTAAGTGAAATGATTTAGATGTGGATGGTTAAATATGTTAAGTATTGTACAGTCTCTCTGCCTTGGGAAACCCAGAACACAGACATTCTGTAGAACCACATAATGTGATAGCCAGAGTCCGGGATAGGGAGGAGGTGGGAGGGTCAAACATGGGAAGGGATTGTAAAGTTAATATGATATATATGTGCACAAAATACTCAAGTTCATTGTAAACATTATGTATTGTATATATATTAATAAAAACAGTGGGAAAATAACATTAAATCACATTCACCTGTAAAAAATACCCCCAAAAAACAAAGATCATTTATTTATATAAACAAAGATCAATGATATATTGTCCACTTTGATAGTCTTTAGCCATCTTTCTGTTAGCTTCATAATTTCTCTTTCAGAGGAGGACTTACCTTTATCAGTGAAAACCTGAGCAGGGTGCTGGTTTACAGCTCATCGGAACTGAATCAGGTAAGCTTTTACATTTACATATTGCATTCCTTTCCCCTTCCCACCCTCAGCCCTCCCCTACATCCCCTTCCCTTCGCCACAAAGTATATTTTCATACCTTCTTCCATCTTCCATTTTTTTATGGTTTTTCTCATATTACATAAGCCATACAATATTTAACCTTCTGTGTCTGATTCATTTCACTAAGCATGATGACCTCAAGGTGCACCCATTTTCCTATGACTCAAATTTATCTTTATGGCAAAGCAGTACTTCATTGAGCAGATAGACCACATCTTCTTTATCCATTCATCTTTTGTTGGATATATTGGCTTCTACCCAGATTTGGTTATTATACATTGTGTTGTTATAAACATGGGTATGCAGGGCTAGAAGAATGGCACAGTGGTTGGCCCTGAGTTTGATTCTCCAGCACCACATAAAGCCAGGTGTGGTGGTGCATGCTTGTAGTCCCAGCAGAATGAGACCCTGTCTCAAATAAATAAACAAACAGATATGAGTATGCATGTATCACTTTTATTTGATGGTTTTAACTCTTTTGGGAAGATTCTCCAGAAGAGGTATAGCTGGCTCAAGTGGAATATCCGTTCTCAGATTTTTGAGGAATAGCCATTCTGTTTTCCAAAGTGGTTGTACAGGTTTACAGTCCTACCAACAATGTAGTGTTCTTTCCCCACAGCCTCACCAGCATTTTTTTTTCAACATAGGATCTCGCTCTGTAGGTTAGGCTGGTCTTGAACTCACTGTGTAGCCCAGGCTAGACTTGGACTCACAGCAATCTTCCTGCCTCAGCCTCCTGGAGTGCTGGGGTTGCGGGCACACGTGCCACCATGCCCAGCTTTATGTGGTGCTGGAGAATTGAACACAGGGCCTTGTGCTTACCTACTGTGCCATTCCTCCAGCACCTGTTGTTTGAGATCTTTATAGCAGCCATTTTTACTGGAATTAGATGGAATTTCAGTGTTGTTTTAATTTGCATTTCTCTGATGGCTGGATATGCTTAACATCCCAGTCTCAAAATCAAAGATAAAAAATGGGCTAGGGGGCTGGAAGAATGGCACAGTGGTTAAAGCGTTTGCTTAGCAAGCTAAAAGCCCCAGGTTTGATTTCCTAACACCACATAAGCTGGGCATGGTGGTGCGTGCCTGTAATCCCAGTACCTGGGAGGCTGAGGCAGGAGGATTGGATTGCCATAGTGAGTTCAGGAGCAGCCTGGGCTATTGAGCAAGACCTCGTCTCAAAAAGAAAAAAAAAAAAGGTTAAGGATGTAGCTCAGCATAAAGGCTCTGGGCTCAATCTCCAGTACTCCCCCCCCCCCCCCAATCTAAATACAAATTAAGTATCCTGTATTGGTAAAAAATTGGTGTCCAGATTTGTGTTGTAGTGGGCTGATGGAATAGCATAGTGCTACGGCGCTTGCCTAACCAGGCTCTGGGTTCAATTCCCTAGTACCACATAAGCTGGGCATGGTGGCACACGCCTGTAATTTCAGCACTTGGGAGGCTGAGGCAGGAAGATTGGTATGCGTTTGAGGTCAGCTTGGGCTACAGTTCAGGACCAGCCTGAACTACTAGAAGGAGACCCTGCCTCAAAAGAAAAAAAGCATAAAGGTGTTGTGTTGTAAAATATGCAATACACCTCACACTAAAAAGAAAGATGCTGAACATTGTTTCATCTATTTGCTGGCCATCTGGACTTCTGAGAACTGTTTATTCATTTCAGATATCATTTTTTATTTTGGAGGGTCTTTTTTTTCAGTTCTTTATATAGTCTTCCAAATAGTCCCATATCCAAGGAGTAGCTGGCAACATTTTCTTTCCCATTCTATCAGCTCCCACTTCACTCTATTGTCTCCTTTGCTGTATACAGACTTTTCAGATATAATCCCATCTGTAGATTCTTTGTGTTAAATCATCTGCTTTGGGTGCTACATTGAGAAAGTCCATGCAAGGAGTTTTAAAGAGAGCAAGACAGGTAGAAGCCTGATTGGGCAAGTTCAGCAGGATAGGGGGGCGTGTCCGAGCTCCACTAGTTTCCCACGTGATCAAACTTTGTGGTCATGTGCTGTGCTCCTGGTGATTAACAAGCGCTGTAAATTTCTGGGTGAGGGATACATTCAAACTGTCCCATTGTCAATAGTACACATTCAAAGTGATTGGTTCCTTGGTAGGAGCTCAAAATGACAACATCTTTAAAATCCTGCTACACTGGCAACCGTCCTCTGCTGAATGTCTGCTTTCAGTGACCTTTGGGGCCAAGCATTACGTTGGACCAAGACTGTGCAACACATTCTTGTAAACAACGTACTTCTCATCACCACTGATTGGTCACTTCAAATAAAGTTTGCCTCACGCTTGAAGAATATATTGGCGATGTTGATGCCGTCAAATGAACTTCTTTGAGCTCATGAAGTGTAGGGGTCTCGGTCCCGCGGGTGACTCCCCCAGAACAGAGAGTAATATACTCTGGGAGTCGTTTCAGCCAATGCTGTCTCCTTTTATTTTGGGAAGTACAGGGGCTTAGACTGAGGAAGCTATCTTGGGCGAATCAGCAAGGCCTCAACCAGTGTGGGGTCGCCCAGGGGGAGGGAATGAGTAGAGGAAGGAGGATGGAATACCCCAGTTGTTTTTTAGCCTTATTAACTAAACCGGCAGTTCTGCGTTTAAGCTAAACAACACCTGCGTTAATTTGCAATTAGTAACATTTCTTTTGGGGAAGGAACTCAGCCAAGGTCAGCGATGCTGAGGCTCTCAGGCCCTAAAGACCCCAACAACGAAGAACTCAAATATTGAGCTTATGTATGTATCCTGTTTCTTCAGGTTGTCCTGAGCTCTTGAATGACGGTGTTCACTGCCCCTGAAGTCTCTCACGTTGAGTAACATGGGTCTGATCTGACCAGTGACTTTTTGTCGTCACCAACCTCGGTGGGCTTCCCTGAGACCAAGATAATCACATGGAATTTTGTCAACTATTGTTGGTACTGGCATTCGTGTAGAGGACTGTCACCATAAAGCATATGCAACTTTTAATAAGCTTGACATGTGTTCCTTTTATGAAGGAAAAAAGTAAAATATGGCAAAAATGCAGTGTGGTCTTCCATGTTCAGCTGGTAAGTCTCCAAAACGCAACCAAATCATTCAAAGCTACAACTGTCAGCTGTCAAATGACTTAGCATTAACACAGATGTGACTGACTCTAATACTTCCACAAATGGAAGTGTGCAAAAATGCATCCACTCTCCCAGAAACCCAATAGTATTTAAGCAACAATCTGAGTCTTGAAATCACCTGGGGTCATTTAGCTCCCCCCGGCATTCTGCTCCATGATCTTGTAGAGTAGGCTTCTGCTCTCCTGTGGGCTCACCACTAGTCAAATTAGTTTGGTAAAGTGGGTAGGAGAGATGTGTAAGAAATCTGGTCATGAATGACTGGATTTCCCCACATTTCACTTTAGGGAAGGGAGAATCTTCTAATGAAAATTTAAGACATGGGAGAGACGGGCTGTAAGGCTGGGCGTGGCGGTGCAGACCCATAATCCCAGCACTTGGGAGGCTGAGGCAGGACGATTGCTGTTAAGTCCAAGGACAGTCTGGACTACATAGGAAGTTCAGGACCAACCTGGGCTACAGGGCAAGACGCTGTCTCAATAAAAATAAAATAAAATAAAATGCCTGGAGATGTAGCTCAGTGTAGAAATTCTAAGTCCAATCTCCAGGACCCCTCCCCCTCAAAAAAAGACACAAGGTAGAGATGTAGCTCAGTGTTTGAAGAACTTAATGGCAAACACAAGGCCCTGGGTTACATTTACCAGTACCACACAAACTAGGTGTGATGGCACATGCCAGTAACCCTAGCCAAAAGGAGGCAGAGGCAGGAGGACTGCCGTGTACTGTGTATTCAAGGTTAGCCTGGGCTATGTAGTGAGTTCAGGACCAGCCTGCACTAGAGAGAGAGAGAGATCCTATTTCAACACCCCCCCCAAATTTTTAAGATACATATTTTAATATTCTTCCATTAATAACATAACTACAGAAGTCAAAATTTACCACCAATTGAAAATTACAAAACCAAGCTTATGTTGGTGATGGAAACAAACCAGTAATCCAAAACTACTGCTAGATGTATATTTTCCATTACTATATTAAAAACAGCTTTACTTTTTAAAACTTTATTGATTTACCACTTGATCAAAGCATGGGATATTTTAACAGTATTATACATAATATTTTTACATAGAAAACTTTACATAGCATTTCATATTATATAATTCTGCTTTATTCTTTCAAAAAATGTATACATCCATTGGGCAAGGAATGCTTTTCATTAAATTACCAATATTAAATGCACTTATTACTCATTGTGTATAGATTAAACCAAAGTAGCTATTAACTAACTTTTAGGCATTTTAAGGAGGTAAAACATACATTTTGCACATAAAGAAATATTTGATGCAAATATGCAGATAAAATTTTTTAAAATTAGAACACTGAGAAAAACAACATCTTCGATGAGTGTCATTTTTTTGAGAGGAAGGATTTCCAGATACAGTCATTCTTTAAAGTATTCAGCTTTGGTTTCTTTGTTTTCCAAACTGCAAAGCTGCTGGTAGCAAAACTCCAGGATTTTCCATGAATTCAAGCCATGCCTACCTTAACACAAGTATTAAAACAGAATTTAGAAGGATCCAGCTTTCACTGAAGCTAATATTTGTTTGCATCGTAACAACAAACCTGTGAATAAGGTGGCTGCATGTTTGTGCAGGGCCTGTTAATACAGACACTACTAATATACAGCCATCATCACAAAAGAACAACAAAAATGTTTAGTTTTTTTTTTTTTTGCATTTTGTACAAAAGTCACCTGACAGAGGAACATGTATTTCCCAATACTATACCATCTTCATTACATAGGTTCTTTGGTTGTACATAAAGAGTACAAGGAGGTGATGTGTTTCACTGTAAAGGCGCATCATATTATAAGAAAAAAAATTTCTCATCCACTGTTTGTTGTTAAGATGCCAAAGCTGGTTATTTTCCTCAAAGATAATGAAGAAAAATAAAATTGCTCAAAGCAGCAGTGTTGTAATAAAAGCTTCTCTAGAGACCCGGCACACATCATCAACACGTAAAGCGATCTGAGAAAGGAATAAGGCCTTGGAAAATGCTGTGTTCTCCTGACTTTGTTAAATAAGAAACAGCATCTTGGCCTGATGTTGCAGAGTTGCACACACCCTTTTCACTAGTGTTTGAGTGGCTTGGGCCACATTTACCATGAGAAATAGGTTTATTCACAAAAACAATTCAGGCTGAATGGCTTTTTACTGGAGGAGGTCAGGGATTTCTTGCTTGTCCTTGTCCACTGACAATAAAAATTACCCAGAATGGTTTTATATCCAGTTTTGAAAAGGTTCAATGCTTATACAATTTAAATGCCGCATTCAGAAAATTAGATCTTAAACGACAAAAAGAAATTCAATCCTGAACGTTTCAGCGAGTAATAAATACAATGCACTGGCAGACTTCCTAGCCTGCAAGAGGCAGAAACTGAAGAGGAAGCAGAACACTGGAAAAATTTTGATGAACACAACGCCACATGAAGACCTCAGAAGAAAAGGAAGAATCATGAATGTGGGTGTGGAGTAGGCAAGGTGCACTCTAAGCAAACAGGCCTGTGCCCCCCCTTTTCCTGGGACCCAGTACTGTAAAGGTCTCGGTTGAGACAATACACTTGTTGAGGCCGCAGTGGACGACAACACTAGGGCCAGTCTCAGAATGTAGGCTTCATGGTGCAGCATAAAGATGTCATGGATTCCAGGACAGGTAAGCCAAATGTGCTTGCATTTCCCACTCACAGTATAATACTCTCTCACTATTCTTGACCTGCTAAATTACAAAGTTCCTCTTCTTAAAATGTATGTAAATAAAGTAAAAACATAAACCTGATTTTTTTTTCTTTGGTAGAGAAATTAAAACACTTTGGGGGAAAGAAAAAAGTAGGTAAGACTAATGCTGGCCAAAACCAAACATTTCTCAAGGATATTAAACAACAAAAACTTAGGAAGTCAGACTCTTAGTAATAAGCAAAAGCACCAGAAATCCTTCTCCAGAAAAAGAAAAGTATCTGACTTTACACACAGATTCCCAAACTACTAACTTCTAAGGCACCAGAGTTGACATCAACACAACCCAATTTACAGGACTAGAGTATAGGTAGAAGTCTGCATGTTCTCATCACTCTTGAATGACACCTGAATGCTCAGAGCTGCTCCAGGAGAGCAGTGGATGAGGGCAGAGAATGAAGTGTGTGTTCTCTTTCTCACAGACTCAGAATAAACTAAGCTTCCAAATTCACTGCTTGCAGGCTTCGGGCCATGCCTGTATACGACACTGCTCACTTGGACACAGCTGCACCAAAATGCCGGTCTACTGCAGTTCACAGTACTGCACCACTAATAATGTCCTAAGGACCCCAGGATCCAGTCTTGCCAAAGAATTCCGTTCCCTGATTCAAACGAACAGAAGTGCTGAGCACCTGAACACAGCTGAACTGTGCTGGCCTGAGGCGGCTCTGGTTCCAGGGACGAGACTTGACAAGGTGCCCGTGGTGCAACACTTTCACCAACTGTTGAACAGTTACTCTCTCTCTCTCTCATGGTCCCTTACACGGGGACTGTGCAAAGCAGCAATAATAACCATCAGTACACTCACTCTTCTGAGGTAAAAATAAAACAGTTTACTCCAAGATAAATGAACTCTGGGTAGATTACTACATTATTTTCATTATTACTTCATATATTAGATTTCAGAGAACATGAGACAGATAATACGTTCTGGAGTTTCAGTTGAACACTATCCACAAATACTTCATGGAAGGCTAATCATTTTCAGCATGTTACTTTTCCCTATAGATTTCTTCTCCCCAGGTTACTGAAACAGGGAGGGCCATGAGGCACTACATTTTTTTTTTAACCTTGCAAGCTCTTAATTCTAAGTTACAGAACTCTGCCTTCAATCCATTTTCCAATAATATCTTTTAGTAAAATACTTTTAAAATCACTCAGACATTAACAAAACAAAACATAAAAAACTACCTTTCGTTTGCCTATCTTTCCCCTAATCTATGGCTGACAAAACACACTACCACATTCAACAAAACACCCGGCATATGTTAGGTGGCAGCCATTACAAGAAATTTTATTGACGTACTGTCTAATAATCATGAACCTATACAGCTATGTTCAGTATTTTCAGGGAGAGTGGCCATCTCCGACAAAACATTTACAGGTCATTGTGGGACTCTGCTAAACAACGATGGTATTTGCAATGTAGATTTGACAGTTTAATCAGTAAAATGGAATGACACATGAAACAGACTTCCCACCTATCATGTTAACTGGATATGAAACACGTCAATGCCATAGCTGTCAAGGCCTTTGATGGGGCCAGCAGAAGCTGACCCTGTCCGGGACATTCTGAGATCCAACATGGCAGCTCCTTGCTTCTAAGTGACCTTCACAAGACATGCCAGTCAGAAATGGCATGATGAATGTTCCACAGAGCGGCAGCAGTGCAAGGCTACCATGCTGGTGACAGTGTTGCCGGCACCTGTGAAGGCTCTTCTGGATTCCATATCTTATACACAACTCCTATCCGTAGGAAGAACTTCCGCAGGACTGCTCGGAGCTCAGGGATCAGATCAAACTGCATAATTTCACACAAGTATGGGTAGTACATTGAAGCATGTGCTTTGAACTTGAGACAGGAGAGAAGTAGAGAAAATCAGACATTGAATTATTTTTTTTTTTTTTTGCTTAAGTTTTTTTTTTCCTTTTCTTCTACTTCTTCTTCTTCTTTTTTTTTTTTTAGAGACAGGGCCTCGCTTTGTAGCCCAAGGCTGGTCTTGGACTCAGAAATGTCTGCCTGCCTCAGTCTCTCAAGTGCTGGGATCACAGATGTGTGCCACCCCACCCAATTTTATGTGGTGCTGGGGAATTGAAATCAGGGCCTTGCACTTGCAAGGCAAGCCCTTTAACTGCTGTGCTATTCCTCTAGCCCCTGCACAAGTTTTCAAAGGTATTCATTCTACTCTAAAACTTCTTATAACAGTGCTTTTTCTAGCTATCAGAAACTTATTAGAAAAAAAAAATCTTCCATGTTAAAACCTATCTCAATTACATTTTCTTTTATTTTTATTAAGGTAGTCTTGATACCAAAGTTGATAGTCCTTTCATTTTGTAAAGCAAGTTCTAGGTCTAAACTGGCACTTTCCAACGTTGGCCCTCTCTTCCCACATTCAAAACTACCACGTTTTCCCCAACAGCCACATGTGTGGCTTTCACTTCAGCCTGTCTCAACTGGTGTTCTTCTGGAGAAAAGGTTCCCCTATCTGAAGACATCTGTTGTTTGTAACATACTGACTTCTCTCCAATGCATCTGTAATGCTGGTTATGTAACCATCCTTGGAAAAATCCAAACTCTAAGTGAAAGGCCACCCAAAATTCATGTCCTAGAGGAGACAGCAGAGCTTATTTGTTCATACCTTTTCATCATTTATTTTGAGGGTTTTGGTTAGAAGCAATAGCAGGAGACTTGTCCAGGCTTCCCGGTGGCTTTCAGAATTCACTGTGATGAAATACGCAAGAGCCTCACTGCACACACTGCAATTAAGAGGCAGAGGGTCATCAAAGGAATTAACATTTCTCATTTAGTGGGAGATACTCTTTCTGTGTGTGTGTGTGTGTGTGTGTGTGTGTGTGTGTGTACGCGTGCACCCATGTGTGAAACAGAGAGCAAGAAAGAGAGAGAGACAGAGTCTCAATATGTAGCCCAGGCTGGCTTAATAAACACAAGAAATTATTATTCATAGTTAATTATGCAACTCTCTTTCCTTCCAAGCACACTCCTTTTTTTTTTTTTCTTTTTTTTTCTGAGAAAGTCTATATGGCCTTGGGCTGGTCTGGAACTCATGACCATCCTCTTCTAGCTTCTCAACTTCTGGGATTACAAGTGTGTGTCACCAAGACCAGCAAAACATTTTTCTTTCTCTTTCTTTCTTTCTTTCTTTCTTTCTTTCTTTCTTTCTTTCTTTCTTTCTTTTTTAAGATAAGATCTTCCTCTGCAGTCCTGGATGGTCCTGAACTCACACTGTAGGCTAGGCTGGTTGCCGAATCACAGCAATCCTCCTGTCTTAGCTTACAGAGTGCTAGGATTATAGGTGTGCACCACATCAGCTTATGTGATGCTAGAGACTCAAACTCAGGATATTCTGCATGCTAGGCAAGCACTATAACTGCTATACTATTATTTCTTCAGCTCTAAAACTTGAATAACATAATTTATTCATTCCACAGTTGAACTGTTCAAATTTTTTCTTTTCACAACTTTAATGTGTAATGAATAGTCTGCTTTGCTTGTTTGAGACAGGTCCTTGCTCTGTATTCCAGGCTAGTCCAGGACTTACTATGTAGCTCAGGCTGACCTTGAACTCATAGCAATCCTACTGATTCAGCCTCCCAAGTGCTGTGTGACTACAGTTGTGTCCCACCATGCCCAGTTTATTTGGTGCTGGGAATTGAACTCAGGGCCTTGTGCTTGATAGGCAAGCACTTTAACCACTGAGTTACACCCCCAGCCCTGTAATGAATATTCTGTATGGGAATCCTGGCTTATATTTCAAAAATATTTATTTAAGTAAATTCTCTAACAATGGAATTATTGAATAAAAGAGAACGAACATTTTAGGGCTCGGGGTGGTGGTGGTGGTGGTGGTGGGGTGTGTGTGTGTGTGTGTGTGTGTGTGTGTGTGTGTGTGGTGTGTGTGTGTGGTGTGTGTGTGTGTGTGTGTGTGGTGTGTGTGTGTGTGTGGTGTGTGTGTGTGTTCCTACGTGCTTTCCCTGTGTGTGTGTGTGTTCCTACGTGCTTTCCCAAAGATTGTATAACTGTATAGTTCTAACAGTCATGCAAAAGAATGTGTACCTTCTACATGATTGCCAGTACTGTGTTATTATTTTTAATTTCTGTGTGTGTGTGTGTGTGTGTGTGTGTTACTGGGGACAGAGCCCAAGGCCTTCACACTGAACTACAGTGATTCTGAGGCAAGGAATTACTAAGTTGCTAAGTTGCCCAGCCTGGGCTTGAACTTGCAATTCTCGAGCCCCAGCCTCCCAGAGCACCAGGATTAAAGGCCTGTACCACCAGGCCCAGCTTAAATAGAACTAAAAAGAGTCTCAGGAGGCTAGCAGTGTAGTTCAGTGACAGAGAGTATGTGCAACCCTAGATACAATCATAGCATTAAATCAGACAAAAAGAAAAGAGCTCAAACTTAGAGAGCATTTTAGGGTTTTTTTTTTTTTGGGGGGGTGATACTGAAAATTGAAATAGGTTCTTTGCACTCAGCTTTATCTCCACTTCTAGCTTTTTTTTTTTTTTTGAAGACACTCTAGTCAGGTCACTAAGTAGCCCAGGCTGGCTGAAACCTATGATTCTCTTGCCTCAGCCTTTTACGTATATGGCATTATGGCAGAAATCAGTTAATCGATGTCCAAGAAACGGGTGGCAAAGATCTCCTTTTTTTTCTGGGATTTCTTGCAGGTGTCCCACTATTTACTCACTGGTTGTCTGCGGTAGGGCCTGGGCTTGTCCCTACCAGAAGAAAGAAATGAGGCCGCATGGCCTTGTCAGGATAAGAGCACCAAGCACACATGTGTACTCCAGCACTACCTCATAATTTCAAGCATCACCCTGTAACTTTAGTGTCACTGCCTGGCAACTGTACTTTCTTTTTTTTTTTTTTTTGAGACAATGTCTAACTCTGTAGCCCAGGCTGCTCCTGAACACATGGCAATCCTGCCTCAGCCTCCCGAGTGCTAGGATTACAGGCATGAACCACCATGCCTGTCTCATGTGGTGCTGGGGAATCGAACTCAGGGCCTTGCACTTGCAAGGCAAGAGTTTTAACCACTGTGCCATTCCTCCACTGCCCAGCAACTTTAAAGTAACCAATTATAGTCACCTATTATCATACAGGGGAGACCAAGGGAGCACTAACTGTATGTTAGGGGGAGCATTCATTTTTCTGGGCCTAGCTTCTGGATATTAATCTGCTGGGATGAAGCACTGGTACTAATAAAGCTGCTTCCTGTACTAGCCTTGGTCTCCCCCTTCTCTGTCTGTCTTGCAACACCACCTCTGCCTCACTGAAACAGCACAGATTCACACCCACGTGATTCCTCGCTATCCTTCTTGGAAAGAGGGAATGATGGGATGTCAGAAGTTACAGCAATTTAAAAGAGGACCTAGTCCAAAAGGGCAACAGTGATCTGCCCAAGGCCACAGGACTTCAGCCAACATCAGCCTTTCACTGTGGCCGAGGACTCTGAGGTCAGAAAACTTTTCAGTGCCAGGTTTCTTTTCATGAGGGAGAACTGCCAAAATGAGAAAGGCCATGCACTTGCTCTTTGGGGCACCAGGAGCAGTGAAATGGCCAGGCATGGTGGCGCTTGCCTATGTCCTAGCATGGGGGAGTCTGTGGCAGAAGGATCTTAAACCTGAACCCAGCTGGCAAATTTAGGAATGGCAAGACCCTCTCTCAAAATAAAAACTAAAAAAGGTTGGGGATATAGCTCAGTGCAAAAGCTTTGGGTTCAACACAAAAAGAAGGAAAACAGTGTGTGAGGGTGTTGGCATGTGAGGATTTTTCTCCTGCTTTTTTAAGTTCACTGTATTGTGATGTGTTTTGTTTACAACAGATATGAAACTTAATACGAAACAAATCTTCTTACGTTAAAAGTCGCTGCTGTATTTCATCCCAGGAATCCCTGCGTTTCTCATCAATATACATTCGAAACAGGATCCTCAAACAACAGGCCAGGCTGCTTGTTTCTTGTTTGAGAAGATTGGGTTTAGACTTGCCCTTAAAACCTAGAGATCAGAAGTCACATAAGTAGTACATACTGCCAGTATGATGCTGAGAAACTGTGCAAGAAGTAGTCATCTAGTTACTGTAAGAAATCCTAAAATATCTCACAGCCTGCCTGCCTGCCTGCCTGCCTGCCTGCCTGCCTGCCTGCCTGCCTGCCTTTCTTTCTTTCTTTCTTTCTTTCTTTCTTTCTTTCTTTCTTGAGATAGAGTCTCTCTCTGCGCTGGTCCTGAACTCACAAGGTAGCCCAGGCTGGCTTTGGATTCATGGCATTCCTCCTGCCTCACCCTCCTGAGTGCTGGGATTACAGGTGTGTGCCACCACGCCCAGCTTTATGGGGTGCTGGGCAATTAAACTCAGAGCTTTGCATTTCTTAGGCAAGCACTTTAACTACTGTTCCATTCCCCCAGCCCCTCTCCTGGCTTTAATAAGCAAATGTGGTATCACATAGATGGAGTCATGACTTTTCAGATGCCATGCTCTATACAGATGCCCCGGTTCCTCCATTTGGACTTGCTTCTTGGCCAGTAAAGTCATTAGTTTCATCTTCTCAAATATAAAAGCTCTTAAGAACTCTAGCATTTTTCTAAGTTGCAAGAGTTTTTCTCCACAAAGTATGTAACAATGCAGTTTTGTTTTGTCTTATTACTGAGGGTTAAAAAAGCAGCCGCAGCCTCAGCCTCCCAGAGTACCAGGATTATAGGCAGGTGTTATCACACCTGGGTAAGGATGCAGTTTGTTTCTTTATTGTATAGGAATAGAATCTAGGACCTTTGCCCTAAGCTATATCCTAAACCCTTTTTTAAATCTTTATTTTGAGACAGGGTCTTGTGACACTGTCCAGTTTCCCAGGCTGGGCTCAAACTTGCAATCCTCCTGCCTTCCACTGTACTGGGATTACATGCCTATACTACCAGACTTAAAACATTTGAGTATTTAATGTGGTAGAGAAAAATGACACTTTTTAATTGTGGATTAAACCAGGCATTTGGGGAGATTTTATTCTATCTATCTATCTATCTATCTAAAGATACATAGGTATGTGTGTGTACATGTGCATATACTTTTATGCAAAGTTCAAAACAATGAAAATCTCACCACTACTACACCTTGAAAAAACATAAATTTACTCTGAGATTTATACATGTCTATTTGGTGGTGGAATGAGATAATCTCTAATGCTTCAGAAAAATGTATTAATGCTGTTTCTCAAGACTGCCACATTTTAATGTTACCACATTTAATTATTAATGTAAAACTTCATGACTTGTTTGATTAGTGCAGTTTTCCCTATTTCATTTTGACTTTTCACTAGAGACTTCTGAGACTGTCATGTGCCAGGCAGTGTTTCTGGCACTAGAACGAACTCCAACATCAAGCATTAGGTAAGTTATTGCCAGGAAGCTATTCCAGCTAGGTTTAAAATCTAAGGAATTTTTCAAAGACTTAATTAATGTCAGGATGGTAACCAGTGTGGCCACCAAGCCTCTCTGTTGTGTGGCCTTACCTGCTCTCCACAAGACAGTCCGCTGCTCATAATTGGAGTTGAAGGCTTTTGAGAATGAATGGGACTCCTGCAAGCAGTCCAGCAGCTTGAAGAGATGCTGGGAAGACATGTACTTATACATGCCCTGATCCTCTGTCTCAATGTGGATGTCGGCATCCAGCATGTCTTGCTGAAGAAGAGACAAACAAGAGAGCTCAGTGAAGATGATGAAGTGTTTTGGGGCATTGTGATGGCAGACAAAGGCAGCCACAACCCTCTAAAGGTTGTCTATAAAATATACATCAATTCTTTGCACTGTTTCCACACAGACATGGGCTGGCTATTGAAGGCACATCCTGAGCTGCTGTGTGAGGGTAGTCCTGGATGGCCAAAGTTTCAGTTTATCAGCGCTGCTACTGCTGCACGGCCAATGTGTATCTCCAAATATTTCACTATAGACTGCATTCTTCTCTTTTTACTAAAAAACTGACAGATGAGAAAACCAGGAGGCAATAAATATAATAAAGGCCATGAATCCCAAGCATAATAACGGAGAGAAATCAGCAAGCAAAGCCCACACAGGTTCTTAAGCTGAGCAGGTGACTACTCAGCCAAGAAGCCCAGAACCATGTTTTCAAAAGTGAAGAAAAAAAAAAAAAACCATTTTAGGGATCAGGGCATAGCTCACTGGTTAAAGCACTTGCCTGGCAAGTGGAAGGCCCTGGGCTCAATTTGTTGATACCAGGTGTGGTGGCACATGCCTATAATGATAGCACTCAGAGTCTGAGACAGGAGGACTGTCCTGAGTTCGAGGCTACCATGGACTACATAATGAATTCAGAACCAAATTGGTCGACACAGTGACACTCTGTCTCAAAACAAAATGAAGACACAACTAGGGATTTTATATTTCCCAAATTCTAGGGATAGACTCATCCTCCTATTACATCAGAGGTCTCAAAAGTCAGACTGTGCATCACTTCCCTGATTGACCTATTAGCTCTATTAGTTCAATGTAATCCTATCAAAACCCCAGCTGATCGCATTTCAGATAGTGACAAGCTGATCCTAACATTCATATAGAAATGGAAATGACAAGTAACTCACATTCCCAGTTCCCCCTTCTGACTAGCAGAAACTTTATCCTCCTCCTTTCACCTTCTATACTTTTCTCAATAAAGTGTTTTCTTCACACACACACACACACACACAAAGAAAAAAATAGAAACGGCAGTGATACACAATTGCCAAAGTAATCTTGAAAAAGAGGCACAAGGCTGGAGGTCTCACACTTTCCAACTTCCAAAGCTTACTAAAAAGGACAATTATTCCAACAATGTGCTACCAGCATAAAGACAGGTAGGGCTGGGAGTATAGCTCAGTGGTTAAAGTGTTATCTAACATGCACAAAGCCCAGGGTTTGATTTACCACATAAAAATCGCACACACCTATAATCCCAGCACTCAGGAGACTGAGGCAGGAGGATTGCCCTGAGTCTAAGGCCAGCCTGAGCTACAGAGCAAGAGCCTGTCTCAAACAAAACAAAACAAAACCAGAGTCCAAAAATAATCCCTTGTATTTTTAGGGTCAAGTGATTTCCAACACAAGTGTCAGAAAAATTCACAAAGGGAAGAACAGACTTTGCAACAGGTAGTTCTGGAACAAATGCATATCACATATAAAATGAAGAAGGACCCTACCATAAAGAAGAATGAACCAAAATATGCATTAAAGACTTAAAATCATAACTCTTAAAACACAGGTTAAATTTTTATGACCTTGAATTAGGCAATGCCTGCTTAGATTTCACACCAAAAGGAAAAGGGACGGAAGTAAAACAGAGACCCTGGGAAGTCAACAAAATTAAAAACTTCTGTGCTCCAAAGGACACCAGCAAGAAACTGGAGATGTAGAATGGGCTTAGCAGAGTGAGACCCTGTGTAAAAAAATAAAAATAAAAATAAGGGCCAGGACCAGTGGCATAGGCCTGTAGTCCCAGTGCTGTGGTAGGTTGAGGCAGGAGGATCCTAAGTCTGAGCCTAGCTCGGGCAACTTCGCGAGGACACACACACACACACGCACGCACGCATGCACAGTGTGGGGTAGAAAAAGGAGAATAGTCACAAATCATGTTTTGATGAGAAACTAATGTATGTATCATATATAAAAATTCACAATTCAACAATGGAGATGAGTAATTATTTATTTTTTTGTTACTGGGCATTGAGCCTGGAGCCTTCACAAAGAGGACATTCCAGATATCCCAGATCCTACCTCCCACATATCTTTTCCTTTTTTGTTTCTTTTTTTAATTTTGAAACAAGATTTCACTAAATTGCCCAAGTTGGGCTTGCATTTGCAATCCTCCTGCCTCAAGACTTTCAGGGTGCTGGGATTTTAGGACTGCACCACGGAGCCTGCCTGAGTAACAACTTAAAAATAGGCAAAGGACTGGAATAGACAAAGATACAAAAATGACCTCGTGTGTATGGGATAGCATGCCTATAAACCCAATATTTTTGGAGACTGGGGCAAAAAGATTACAAGTTCAAGCCCAGCTTGAACAACTCTGAGAGACTCTATCACAAAAAAACCTAAGAATGAAGCTCAGAGTAAAGGCCCTGGCGTCAATCTTCACTACTTCCTTTAAGACAGAAATCAATAAGCACAAAAGGGGCCCCATATCATCAGTCACCAGGAAATGCAGATCAAACCCCCATGAGATATCACTTCACATCCACTAGGATGGCTATCGCAGAGATTACAATGTAAAGAGCGACAGCCATGGAGGGGCACGTGGACACACTACGCCCCATGTCCTACTGGTGGGAGTGTAAAATGGGGCCGCCACTTTGAAAAATGAAGTTTTCCAGACTTCACCAACTTTGGCAATTTCTCAAAAAGGTAACTACACATGGAGCAACCACATGATTAAGCAATTCTATTTGAAGGGTATACAAAAGAGGTACATGTCCACACAACAACTCGTACACAAGTATTTATTATAGCACTGTTTGTGATGGACAGAGGAAATAACCCAAATGAAGAGAAAATAAAGTGTGATATATTCAAACAGTGGGATGTTATGCAGTCGCCTATAAAAAGAATGAAGCTCCAATATGAGGTACAATAAGCATGATGCCGGAAAACATGATGCTGAGTCAGAGAACTCGACATACAAAGCTCATATTGCATGATGCCATTTATATGAAACACATGGGACAGGCAAATCCACACAGAAAACAAAGCATATCAATGGTCCCCAGGGCCTGGAAAGGGGCAGGGTGATAGGCAGTGACTGCTAATAGTCACTCCATTTCCTTTTTATAGCGCTCAAAATATTTTCAAAGTAGACAGTGGCCATGTTTGTACTTTGTAAATATACTGAGACCACTGAACTGCACTCTAAAAAACCCTAGTAGACTTGGGCATACAGATGTAGGGTTATTCAGCAGCGACTAGCCCCCGATGGCAATGCAGGTTGGCCCTGGGAGGTGGCTTGCCCATTCTGCGTATTCTAGAGATTCCTGGTTGAACTCAATCTCTACCCAGCCCACCATACTCACTTGCAGGGTCTGCTGGTCCCTGCTGCAGGTAAGTTTTCAACGCACAGTCTACGGACACTGTTCAGCTTCTAGATAGTCAATTTTCTGTTTCAAATACTCTTTTTCTGGAATCCTTATATTTTCCCTGTCATTTATGGTTAAACTATATGCCAATGATAAGGCAAATCCCTGAGGTAATAATACTCTGAAGCACCTAAGGCAGACCTAGGTGGTGGCGGGGCATCTGAGCAGTAGTCTGACAAGCCAGCTTTCTGAAGAATAAAAAAGGAAGCCCTGGACTTCAGTGTTTGCTGACTTCTGTGTTGTCAATAAGTCCCACTGTGGCCAATTTCAAGTAATCAATGCAGAATCCCTGAATGTAGGGCTGGAAAGAGATGAGCATGAGGGGACCAGACAGCAGAGTGAGGCCCCCTCAGACACTCCCCACTGACGAGATGCCCCTGCCTAACCCCCAGGCCTGATGTTGTTACCTGGGCTGCAACCAAGTGCTCGGCGTCCTCCTTTTTGCTGGTCGCAGGGTAGAACACAATGTTGTCAATGGTCTGTATCAATTCCAGCTGGACCACACACTTGATGAGGAGGCTGGCAAACAGTTTCTGATCTACATTAGATGATAAAGATTAACCCTAATATAATTTTGCCCAAAGTGAGTAAATGTTCACTGAGCTCCTACCACATGCCTGACATAACCCTTGATGTAGTGGCAAAGCCATGAATCAATGGAACAGAATATCCCTGTCCCACAGTGCTGACCAACACTATGTATGATTTAAGTATAGGATACAGTATGTTAAATAATGATGATATACAGTAGAGACAGGAAGTGGTAGTAGGGTTGAACTGTAAATTTAAATGTGCCTCTAAAAATCTGCTACCTAAGTGAAAACCTAAAGATAATTGGCTTGCCTGGTCCCGTCTATCTAAGTTCTCTGTCACCCATGGGTCATTCTACAAACCAGCTCTTGAATGCCCTAATCAATGAAGATTTCAGTTCCTAGAATAGCCAGCGTCTCCAGGGAGGCCAGAATCTGAATTGCATAGATGTGGGAATAGGTTTTTTTTTTTTTTTTTTTTTTTTTTTGAGACGGGATCTCACTTTGTATTCCAGGCTGGTTCTGAATTCACTAGGTAGCCCAGACTGGCCTTGGACACAGGACAATCCACCTGCCTCAGCTTCCCGAGTGCTGGGATTACAGACATGCGCTACCATGCCCAGCTTTATGTCATGCTGGGAAATCAAACTCAGGGTCTTGCACTTGCATAGCGCTTGCGAGGCAAGCACTTTAACCACTGAGCTATTCCTCCAGCCCACTAGTTCTTTTTTTTGAGACAGAGTCTTACTCTGTAGGCCAAGCTCATCCTAAACTCATTATGTAGCTAATGCTGGCATCAGACTGATGGCAATCCTCCTTCCTCAGCGTCCTGAATGCTGGGATTTACAGGCATTTGACACTATACCTGGCTGATTTTTAAGCGGTGCTGGGAAATTGAACCCAGGACCATGTGCATGTTAGGCAAGCAATTTAACCACTGAACTATCCCACCCAGCCCAAGAGAACAGCTCTTTTAAGATCTTTGTTTCTGGACCACCTTCTGTCTAACCTAAAAGCAGTGGCTTCTTTCTGTACTTTCTACTTCTACAGGCCTTAAGAGCACTTTTATTCTTTTAGTGATTAGGAATGCTTAGTGAGAGCCTCCCCCCACTGCTGGTTATGGAATCCCAGGGAGCTCTCTCATTGAATTCCATCTTCAGCTCCCTCTTCTACTCAGTATTTATGGTACTGGGAGCCAACTCCAGGGCCTTCACACTGAGCTATAGCCCCAGCCTTCTTTAGATTTGATTTTGAGACAGGATCTCATTAAGCAGTTAAGTTTCACAGGCTGGGCTTGAACTCATGATCTTCTCGCCTCAGGCTCTCAAAGTCTTGGGATCAACAACAAATTCTTACTAACCTGCCCAGGCTGGAATTTAACTTGTGATCCTCCTGCCTCAACCTTACAAATAGCAGGGATTATAGATGTTTACTACTGTGTACAACTAGCAATTCTTCTTACTCAATCTTCCCTGTTTAAATTAGCAGTATAGTTTCTGGCAGCTGACTAGATTCTGACTCTGTCCTTCTTTGTATTCCCAGTTGCTGGGGGCTCAAGGGTGAGTCCTGCAAGTACATCACAGCGTTGGCTGATTTGACTAGAAGATGGTCAAATTATCTTCAAGGTTTTGATGGCAGTTGTGAAATTACATAAAACACAACAATTTCCCATGCAAAATGGTTTAACTGGGAATGTAGATCAGTGGTAGCATGCTGCTTATCTGGAATGTACAAGACCTCAGTTCAATCCTCAGCACTAAATGAAAAAGACAAAGAATTTTAACTTGAAAAATACAGTGGAACAGCAGATGCTAGAAAGAACGAAAGAATGACATGCATAGTGCCAAAGATCTGGCCTGCTTCAGGTTAGGCCCAGAGGGGCTACGCTGGGAAAGTGGGAAGAGTCACGGCTCCAGGGCTGCGAGAGGGCCTCCCGTTGCAGCACAGCTCTTGTCAGCACAGGCAATCTGAGAGGCTTTTTTTTTTTTTTTTGGTGTGGTACTAGGGATTGAACTCAGGACTGTTGCACTGAGGTACATCCCCAGCCCTGTTTTAAATTTTGAGAGGGTCACTAAATTACCCAGGCTGGGTTTGAACCTGTGATTCTCCTGCCTCAATCCCCCAGAGTGCTGGGATTACAGGTGTGTGTCACCACACCTGGCTGGTTTTCCTACTGAATGAAATGCATATATGGCTCCCAAACACAAACTAATCACTTTATCTGAAGTTGATAAAGAAATACAGATGGCTCTATCCCTGCACGCTGGAAAGAACTGGCTGTGCAGCCCGTGCTAAATGACAATATGGTCAGTCCCTACATAGTGTCTCCTAAGTGGTTTTTGAGGACGACTGCTATTCTTTCAAGGATAACGCGGATCACATGCTGCTTTCTCTATCATGTTGCTTCAGACACTAGCTTCGATATTAATACCTACTGCCTGGAAGGCCTGCTGCTTTCTGAGGCAAACAATGGAGCCCAGAACTTTAAAAAGACCAGGTAACACTTTCAGAGTTCTAATTCTTCATCTGCCAAATGCACATCAAATCCCAACTTTACTATATTCTGGTAAACTGTATCATCTGTCTAAGCCCTGCTCATGCAAATATAAATAGAACTTACATGAAATCATCCACATGAAACACAGTACAATGCCTGGCACAGTACAACTGATAAGCCTATTTTTTTAATCCAAAGTACCTCAAGAAAAAAAAGTAAAACACACTATAAGCAACATTAATAGACAAACTGGTAAAACTGATTTGAAATATTTCCAGAATAAGAAATTTCTATACATAAAGTATTCAAAAGCCACTACAAATGAGTGAAGATCGTAAACAACTCATAAAAAAATAGACAGGTATTTTTTTGTTTTGTTTTGTTTTTGAGATAGAGTCTTACTATGTAGTCCAGGCTGCCCTCAAACACAGCAATCCTCCTGCCTTAGGTTCCTGAGTGTAGAAATTACAGGTATGCATCATCATAACCAGCTTATGTGGTGCTGGAGAATCAAACTCAGGGCCTTGTACATCCTGGGCAAATACTCTAACTGCTCTTGTGCTATTCCTCCAGCCCAGAAGTGCTTCCTAAATATATTTAAAAAATCAAAAAACAAAAAACTGCTCATGGGGCATGTTGGCACATGACTGTAATCCCAGCACTTAGGAGGCTGAGGTAGGACTGCTGTGGATTCGAGGCCAGCATAGGATACATTGTGAATCCAGGACCAGATTGGACCACAGAGTAAGACTATGTCTCAAAAAGTAAGTAAGTAAGTAACTAAGTAAGTAAATAAGTAAATAAATAAATAAAAGCAAGCTCATCCAGGCTGGGTAGTGCAGGTAAGAGAATTCCAATTTCAAAACCAGCAAGCGCAATTTAATGACATAGCAAGACTGTGTTTTAAAATCAAAACAAAAAAATGGGCTGGGAACATAGCTCACTGTGAAGACCCTGAGCTGGATCCCTAGTACTAAAAGAAAAAAAAATTCGAACCTGCTCATATTTAGAAAACTGGAAATTCATAGTACTAAAGAGACATCAAATTTCACCTAGATGTTCCCAAAGATCATGTAAAGTATGACCTCAATGGATACCAATCTAGAAATACCTGTCAAAATGGCAGATACTCCTACCTACTGGCTCCAAAATTCTATTTCTAGGAATTTACTAAATTACCCAATGATACATATTTTATACACAGCAGTATTATTTGAATAGCAGCAAAAAATTGAGAAGATGGGGCTGGAGGAATGGCACAGTAGTTAAAGCACTTGCCTAGCAAGTGCAAGGCCTTGGGGTCAGATTCCCCAGAACCAAATAAAGCTGGGCTCGGTGCTGCACACTTGTAATCCCAGCACTTGGGAGGCTGAGGCAGGACTGTCAAGTTCAAGGCCAGCCTGGGTTCACATGGTGAGTTAAGGACCAGCCTGGGCCAGAGAGAGACCCCGTCTCAAAAAAAAGAAAAATGAAAATATAAACAAAATAATAATAATAATACAAATATCCATTATAAGGGACTATGTTAAATAAATATATTTACATACTGGAATAGCAGATAATAGTACAAAACAATGTGAAAGCTATTTTTTTTCCTCCCCCACCTCTGTGAAAGGTATTTATGTACAGATTTTGAATGGGACCGAATGAGCTTTAAGATAAAAGGCAAAAAGAATAATGCGCGGTATTCAGTAATTTGCTTAAAAAATTCACCTAAGTACACTGACACATTTGTCAATGTGAACATGTATACATTTGCTGACACATGGAGAAAATGACTGCGGAAAGCACAAGAAAAAAAATGTAACATCGCTGACACCGCAGACACCTGGACACAGGAGGAAAACCTCTCCTGTCTGCCCTTTAGTGCCTTCCAAATATCTGTATTACATAAATGTGTTACTATTTTAAATAAATGAGAAACAAATGAGAAGAAGCTGAAAATAAAAGTGGCCTTACTTGCATATGGTCTACCCTTCCAGCTGTCATCAGTCGGGTTAGAGAGCTGGCTCTGGCCCCTCTCAGAAGCATTTTTATCTATGCTGCTCAAAGACTGGCGGTCCAGGTCCATATCCTAAACGTAAAACAGAAAAACAGAGAGCTCACTTTTCTTCATCTGTAAGTGGGCGCCTAGGCAGAGGCGTGACTGTGTTCATAGTGCCAGCCAATTTGAATTTCAGTGCATTGCTCAGCTAAGTAAAATTATCCTGTATGCCTAATACAGGATTTCTCTCAGGCTACACGGTGTGTATCCAGGGAATGATCTCAATATGTCCTTGCCTCATTAACATTTCACATTTTCCTATAAAAACTCTGGACATTTCTTTATACATTATGATGTAACAATAAGTATAACAAGTTTTTTACCCCCTCTATGATTAAGCTCAAAAATAAACCAGGAATACCAGGAGTGCCAGGTGTAGTGGCACATGCTTATGGCCCAAGCTACTAGGAAGGCTAAAGCAGTAATAGCCTTTGAGATTAGTCTGGGCACTTTGTGAGATTCTGTTTAAAAATAAAAATTTTGAAAAAATGTTTTGAAAGAGATGCAGCCCATTGGTATCATACCATGGTTCAATCTCCAGTACAAAATCAATCCATCAATCAATCAGCAATACAATAACCAGGTTTTTTTTTTTAAATTGACACTAGAAGGCAATTAAAAAACAGAAAAATAAATGATGTGCTTCAGTTTTAAGACACAGTATCCCAAATGCCTTTTAGAATCTATGGTCTGAAGAATTACTTGGGAGTGAACATTGATAATTCACCCGCAGCTCTCCTCTACTGCCCAGTAAACCAGAGTATTCCAAGGTGAGATCTGAGTTGGAATTTCTCTATGTGGCCTTACACAAAAAATAAGAAGTGCCATTTCCAGCGGTGGGGAAAGCGCTGTTATGGGGGGCAGCAGCCAGCAGTGCAGCCGGCACCACGGCTCTGCTGGCAGCCGTGGGACACCCAAGTGGAATAAGGCTCTGCTAAAGACTTTACAACAATGGGCAGCCACTGAAAAGCCTATTTTCTTTTTTCTTTCGTTCTTTTTTTTTTTTTTTGAGACAGGGTCTTACTCTATAGTCTAGTCTGGTTCTGAACTCACTATGTAGCCCAGAATGGCCTCAAACTTAAGGTAATCATCTTGCCTCAGCCTCCCAAGTGCTGAGATTACAGACATGCACCACCATACTCAGCTCGAATAGGCCATTTTCAAATAATATTAACAATATGGAAAAAGGCACATGTTAACATGTTACATGCTAAGTAAGGGTCATTAGGTGTACACAGATACACAAAGGAAAAGCTAGAAGGGCAAACTGTTTTTTAATGGATGAAGAGCCTTGTTCTGGTTCTTTTCATTTCTTTTTGTAGAACAGGTCTTTATTTAGAAACAAGGTACAGAGAGAGGGCTTATGGAAGCTCAGGTAGGATGTCCCTATTTTAATTTTTAGTACATTCCTATGCTTTCTAAAAAGTGTTGATCAAACATAAACTGTTTTTGGATCTGATAGCTTTTTTAACTGATTTCCGTCACAAACTTATAAACTGTGTAAGATGACTGACCTTTTATTAAAGTATGAGAAGAAAAGATAACCAACCCCCCTTCCATCCCAGACTCTACCAAGTGCTTTTCTGATGAGTCTTCCTCCATTCCTGTTGGTCTCCACGTCAGCAAACTTAAGGGAGTGGAAGAAAAGGAGAATGAGCAGCATGAAAAGCAGTCAGGAGCTTTACGACACGTAAATGGGAACAGTGACGCTACCATTGGTACTCACATATGGGGGATGGTGGTTTTGAAAATATCCAACATACAGTTGCACGTTTCATTCCAGACATCAGGACTGAACTTCTCTCCATTGGATATTACCAAATTTTCAAGGCAGTTTGTACCTGATCGAGCCAGCTGCTCATTATCTGCACAATAAAACAGCAAAGCGCTAAACCCGAGCTGCTGTTCCCATGGCAAGCACGCCTCGGATGGTTTTTATTGTGAGGTAGATATTGTAGCTGGAGAAGGGCTTGCAGGTTTTACTTAATGAAGCCAGATTACAGAAAACATGAAAGTTTTACACTATTAGGAGATAACATGATTTACCATAGATTTATTGCTAGGGGATGAAGAAAGTCAACATTTTGGCTCATATATGATAAAAGATAAAAGGAGCTAGAGGAATAGCTCAGTGGTTAAAGCACTTGCCTAGTAAGCTCAAGGCCCTGGGATAGATTCCCTAGCCCCACACAAGCTGGGCATGGTAGTGCATGCCTGTAAAACTAGCACTCAGGAGGCTGAGGCAGGAGGATTGCCATGTTTGAGGATAGCCTAGACTACATAGTGAATTCAGGACCAGCCTGGACTGCAGAGTGAGACTCTGCCTCAAAAAAGAAAAAAAAGAAAAGAAAAATATTACAACAGTGTATCTGAAAATAAGATCATACACAGTACATTTCCAATTTTTTGCCATTTAAATAATATCAACTATTTCATTATTTATTTTAAAGCTGAGACACTTTTTGAAAATCTTAACTGAATTCAGGTTTGCCCTTAGTCAAAATTTTATGGAGTACAGCTCTGATGTGCTATGTCCCTTTTCTTGGTACACAAGAAGATAAACATGTGACTGTTCTCACCAAAAAATGTCCACTGACAAAGCTATACATCTTGACTCCAAAAACATACTTAATTTTTCTTTTTGAGACAGGGTCTTGCTCTATAGCCCAGGCTGGCCTTGGACTCACAGCAATCCTCCTGCCTCAGCCTCCCAAGTGTGGGGATCACAGGCCTGTGCCACTCGCCCAGCTAATGTGGCGCTGAGGAATTGAACTCGATTGAACTCAGATAGTTGGTACTCACTAGGCAAGTGCTTTAACCACTCAGCCATTCCTCCAGCCACCGCACTTAAAAATTTTTCCTACACAAAATTTGAAGCATAAAAAAGCAGAAAGAATAATATAATGCACAAGGATATATATTTTTTTCTTTGTCTTTCTTTTTTTTGAGGGAAGTTCTCAGCCCAGGCTGGTCCTGAACTCCTTATGTAGTCTAGGGTGGTATCAAATTCATGTCTCGTGGGATTACAGGCGTGTGTGCCATTCCACCCAACATAGGAGTGTATCTTATAAAATACAAAAGTAACTACATCCCAAATTAAAGAACCCATTTATTAACTAATAGGCTTTTTAAATGTTCTGATTAAATCTTAAAATTCACATCTTTAACAATTAAGTTGTACATTAAATTGTACTTTTTGGCTTTACACTTATGCTTATATATAAAGAAAAAAATAATCTCCAATTATTATGGCTATAAGAAAAATGATACTTAAAGACTTAAAGAATACCTTGCTTCACACACCACTGCAGTTGTGCAAATACATCAGAAAGCAGCACTTCGTTCAAAGCTTCATAAAACTGGGTAAACACATCACAAATGGCATAAAGTGCATGATTGCAGGTTGTTGTCATCCACTCAGATTTCTGGAAGAACGATAAAAAGACAATTCTTAAAAACCACTCTTCCCCACACTACTGGCAAAACTGGTTGCTAAGAAGAGCATAAGTCTTTAAGCTGTTCAGGCTTCCCAGATAGAATACTAGGATGACAGGTCTGTGCGACCATACCCAGCATTCCTTCTTTCATTTTTCACTCCGTCTGTCTGTGTGTCTAAAGACAGGGTCTCACACTGCAGTCCAGGACAGCCTAGAACTCATGGCAATCTCTCCTGTTTCAGCCTCCTGAGTACTGGGATTACAGATGTGTTCCAATATGCCCAGTTTATACAGTACTGGGAAATGGACCTCAGGGCTTTGAGCTTGCAGGCTGGTGCTTTAACTACTTAGCTATGCCCCCAGCCCATCACACTCAGCATTTTAACCACCTATATAGCTTAATACTTGAGACATCCATGGGGATGATGACACAACCCCACAGAGAAGACAGCCTTCCGCCCATGACATCTCCATCATGGACACAGCTGTAAGTATCACCTACCTCTGACTGTTGTTCAGGGAGTTTCATATTGTCGAAAATCCGGAACACAATTCTGAACAGGTCCTGCCACCAGTGTTTTTCAAAGGTGTAGCCGTAGCTCTTCATGATCTCAAACATGACTGTGAGCCCTCTGGAGGGAACAAGCCAGGCATAGAAGAGAGTGGGTTGGGGGAGAATGACAGGGAGGAGGAAGGGAAGAAATGGGGGCGGGCAACAGTCTGAGGCTTATCTCAGTGTTGTCAAGAGGCCACGACACTAGAGACCCGTTACCTTGTGCGCACATCTAACTTGCACCTATTAATGATGCAGGAGAGCTCAAACAAGATGGGGAACCAGCCTCGGACCCAGACTCTGTCGCCAGGAGCTACATTCATGTCATCACTTGTGTATTCTTGTAGCACCTATGATGAAAGTCACATCTCACATGTGGAAGAAGCAAGCAAGAGGATGAAATTGGAAAGGAGCTACACAAAGACCGAAGTGCCCCATTTTCCTCTCCTAACTTTTCCATTGGGCAGGATACAGCGGGAAATCCTGCAGAGACAGGGCCCTGGAGCCGCTTCCCTGTATGAACCCAGGAATCTTTGTGAGTTTTAGAATATGTTGAGTGGGGCAGATCATAAGGCCTAGAGCCAGGAGCCAGGCATGGTAGTGAGGGCCCATAATCCCAGCAGTATAGGAAGCTAAGGCAGGAGGATTGCCAAGTTCCAGCCCAGCCAGGAAAACTTGGAGAGATTCTGTTTTGAAATTAAAAATAAAACGAGTTGGAGATGTAGCTCAGTGGGAAGGTCCTGGAAAATGTTATATTTAGGAGGTCCATCTAGAGCCTGGGGCATAGGTGAGTGATTAGAGCACTTGCCTAGGAAGTGCGAAGTTCCAGGTTTGATCCCTGAGCACCACGTAATAATGCCTGAGTGTGGGTAGCTTATACTTGTAATCTCAGCATTTAGCAAAAGTGAGACTCGATGCTGAGAGCGAGAAGAAGAGAAGAGAAGGAAAGTCAGTTGGGCCTGGTGGTATAGGCCTACAATCCCAACATTCTGGGAGGCTGAATTGAGAGGATATCAAGTTCAATCCCAGCCTGGGCAATTTGGCAAGACCCTGTCTCAAAAACCAGAATCAGGCAGACATATAGCTTAGTGAAAAGGTCTTAGCCCTAGCACAATTTTCAGTACAACAAATAAGACAGGAGAGAGAGAGACAGACAGCGATGGTTTTAGCAAATTATCTAAATTTTTCAGGAAAAATAATTATCTTTTTTTTTGAGACAAGGTCTCACTCTATAGCCCAAGCTGGCCTTGGACTCATGGCAACCCTCCTGCCTCTGCGTCAGCCTCCCAAGTACTTGGATTACAGGTGCGCACCACCATGCCTGGCTTATGTGGTGCTGGAGAATCGAACTCGGTACTTCAAACTTGTCTCAAGTGCCTTAACTGCTGGAGCCATTCCTCCAGCCCTAGGAATGGTAATGTTAATTCTTCAAAACCACTTAAATATAATACTTAAAAATAATAATAACAGCAGCAGCAACTATTTACTAAGTGCTTGCTATGGGCCAGAAACTGTCCAAACACTTTATATGGATTAATCTCAACAATCTCATGACGCAAGTAGAAATAACGGTCCCATTATACAAATGAGCTAAGTAAGCTGCCCAAGGTCATGCAGCAGGGCTTGGCAGTCTTCCCACACTGGGTTGTAAAACCCTACTGTGCCTCTGGGACTTGACCCCTCTGCTCTCTAACTGTTCTTTCAGCAGAACTGGAATTCCTTTAGCAATTCTGGTTATTTAACATGAGGTAGCATCTCTGTGTGCTTCAGTTGACTCCCTTGTGGATGGAATATAATTACTCATTTCATGGATCTGATGTCAGGACTAAATGAATCAGCACACAGAAAATATCTGGAATGGTGTCTGACAAGAACTCAGCACTCAATCAGCACTGGTTCTCACTGTCGTCAAATCTTAGAAGCTGTTACAGGGACCAAACAGATGTAACATCAGACAGGACTGCAGTTCTGAAAAGAATACTCAAGAAGAAATCGATACAAGCAATCACAGCTTAGGTATACTTGCTTATTCCTAATTTTAGTGTTTGGGGACTGTCACTTAGGCCAAGCAGTTTAGCAAGGTGAGACATAACAGGAGAACCTCATTTTTTTCAGAAGGAAAGAAAGGTGATTATTCTTGGTAATGGCTGTTTTTGGGAATGGAACCCAGGGTCTTGTGCATGATAAGCATATGCTCTACAGCTGAATTATACATCCAGCCCCCAAAGGTAACATTTACAATGGGATTGCTCAGGCATGTCAAAGGGTACAATGCTACTTTCTAAAAGGGAAGTTTTTTTTTTTTTCAAAAGAATGGCTTAGTGCTTCTTGAGCTCTGTCAAAATATAAGGCAAAAATATTATCTTCTTAGGAATAATTTAGAATGCCACATTAAAGTTCAGTACAAATAATATAAATACTTTCATATACACAAAATAATGAAGTTAACCCTACATGTGAAATAAACAGATAGTTTACAGCAAAGACATATTTGAAGCCATTCTTTAGGACAGACTCGGGGCTCTTTGCCAGGAGCAAGGGTTTTTGCCCCACGACTCTGTCCTCTCTGCCCACGTGAATAAGGCGGGTAAACATACCCGAGGCCTCTCAGACACATATTTCCCACAGAAGCGGATGAGCCGAATGGCCTCCATGCTGGTGTCAGGGAATGCGGCATTGCAGGCAAACTCCGATAAGCACTTCACAGCATCCTGAAAGGAATCGATGGCTGCAGGGAAATGGTGCTGGAAAATACTTGCTGGGGAAACACAAGGTACATTTCTTTTTGTAAGACCAGGATTTAGAAAACGGGATCAAAACTCTCTCTCTTCCTCCCTTTCTTCCCTCTCCCTCACCTTGTCACGAGTACCTTACAGAAATCTAAGAAAAGGATGTCAGTATTTCTGGAAGATACCTTTGTCACTAAATTATTCAGGAATGAACTTAATGAGTGCATCTTAGGCTAAAGTTATTTCTTGAGCTTGAGCAAGGATGGAAAGGCCCAAACGTCCACTCACAAAATCATATTTATTGAGCACCTATCACATGCAAATGTGATCTAGTGCCTTGCGATTTCCCCAAAGACCAAACAAATACTCTGTAACATGACCAAAAACAGGACCACGAACTCCCCCGTTGGTGTGGTGTCTCTCTATTCCAGACTAACCAGGAGTCTTACAATAGTTGGGTACAAGTCCTGGATCCTTTATTTCACAGATGTGTGACCTCAGGCAAATTGTTCTATATTACTTTTCTGTGCATTAGTTTCCTCTTTGATAAAAGGGAGAAAACAATGGTATAGTTGGTTTCCGTTACACAGTATTTCTGTTGGTAGTTTCTGCGAACCTCCTGCTTCAGCCTCCCATGAATGCTAGGATTAAAGCCCTTCACTCTGGTCACGTTTTCATCAACCAATCACCTTACTGTAACTCTACTTCGTTCAAAAACACCTTAAATTTTATAGTGTTGATGCATTAACAATGAACTCTCAACCAAAAACACAACAACTCAGGCCTACAGGAAGCTCATCTACCATGGATTTCCCCCATACGACACATCCCAGCCTTGCGGTACTTAGAAGTGGCCAATAGTCAGCTGTATACTTAGGGGCAATTTTTAATAGTAAGATCACCAACATAAAGCACAAGAATGTGAAAATGTGGCACTCATCAGAACATATCAAGGCCATTTGTGTGGGGTACGGAGCTGAAACAAGAAGGCCGCACCTTGTTCCACCTCAGCAAGGAATGTGTATCTTGGGTGATTTCATTTTTTCTTTCTGCTCTGTGCACGCATGTGCTCGCAAGTGACTACAGTAGCATCTTACTGGTTTGGGGCTTATGTACTCATTTTAGTGAGCTGACAGATTCGTAAACATGGAATCTGCTAGTGAGAGGACTGAAAGTATTTTCTTCACAGAGTGTGAAGAAAACATGCCAAGTACTGAGAGCACTACCTGTTAAATCATGTCACAGCAGAAGTAAGGCAAGGAGGTCCCTGCAGGTGGTACAAAAGACAGCCAAGTGAGTAGTCACTTACTAGTCACGCAGGAAGGAACAGAAACACTTACTGACAATGTGGCCTGTGGTCTGGAAGGCCAGCTCCACGATATTCCCATCATGATCAGAGGCGGCCTGGTGGAACACAGCAAAGATGTTTTTCCAGCCAGAGCGGATATTGGCTGCCTGAGAATTCACCATCTGGGCAATGCAGCGGATCACCATGTCCCGGATGGTCGGAGACCTGAGGAAGGAACAGGACAGCCTTGTCATCTATACTTTAGAGAGGGGAAAAGAATGAACACAGGCCATCCCAGAGCAGCGGCATGTTAAAAACAACCCCCTCTTTTTTCGTAATATAAGAGATTGAATCCAAGGCCTTCATACTAAGCTACATCCCCAGTATCACAAAGTGAGTATGACATCTGTATATAACAGAGGGCCACCTCCCTTATCTAGGTAGCTTCAGTACACAGTAAACTGTGGGACGGGCTTTCATTCTGGTTCTCTTAATAAGCAATAAGGCAAGAAGAAAAAAGCCAGAAGAGAGATGTGACACGTCAAGGAGTCTTTCCTGTTGTCTTTTTATCCACTACTCCAAGACACCTCTCCAGCTTTAAGGCCTTCCAGATTGTGAGCTTTCATTTTCTTTTCAGCTCTGCGATGCATTTTAGGAGACACAAAGAATTATGTCCCACAGTCATCTTTGACCCCTTTTCCTCTTATGCTCTGTGGACAATTCATCAGCATATATTGCCAGCTTCCCTCTAAAATGTTGCAGAGTTCAATCTACCACTAACACCCTAATCCAAACCTGGGCCACTACAATGGCCTCCCAATTCACCTTGTTGCTTATTTTTCCATGGAAAATGCCGAGTGAGCTTTAAAATATGTCAGGTCATTTCCTGTCTCTACTTAACGTATTCCCACAGCTTTCACCCCTCAGAGAGTAAGCCAAAGTGCTGGCAATGGCCGACAGCCCTAGGTGGCCTATGTACCCTGATATCCCTGGAAGAGGCCACATCTCCCAAGGCTTCCTGTCGTCTTCATTCTGGCCAGCCACTGGCCTCCCTGGTCTCCTTCAGTATGACAAGTCCCCTTCTGCTGTGCCGTGTGCCCTCACACTAACACTCCTGTAAAGCCACGACCAGGCAACTCCTAGCTTCCTCCTCTCCTTACTAAGCTCTTGCCTAAGAGTCACCTTTAGCAGACACAGCTCAGCTCACTGTCTGGTGTAAACGCAGGCCTCTACTACTCCTAGCCCTAGCCTCACTTCATGTTCTTCAGAGCACCTGGCTCCAAAGACTTGCTGTTCATTTATTTATTCCACTGAAAAGTAAAAACAATGTAGTTTTTAATCTTATTATGGGAAAATTCAAATACACAGAGAAGAAGAGAATGAAGTATAAGAACTCCTGTGTACCCATCACTCAGCTGCAACCATAATTAATTCAAGGCCTAATGAAAATGTTTTCTTTATTGCTTACGCTCTCTGTGCTTAGTGTGGCAGCCCTCAAAAAGCACAGGTTGTGGGAAGGATGGCTCTTGAGGAACTGGCGTCCTGACCTCTTTCATCACCTTGCTGGGGAATCATGCTGGATCGCACAACTCTGGCCCCAGCTGAAGCCACTAAGCAGTGGCTAGCGACTCTTTCTGTACACGCCCTCAGCAGCAACCCCAGTGCGGATACTTCCATCAGTTACCATGGTGTCTTCTGTCCTTGTGGGTTACACAGGGCTTTTAGTATGACTTACCAAGAGAAGTGGTGAGAGTCACAATCTGTGCATTCTATTTGCTTCCACCAAGGGGGCAAAATTGTAAGGCTAGTGTTAGGAGGGACTTTTAAACCCTAGTGGGGAATAGCTAGGGTTTTCCACAGCATTGTACATTACCTGTTTTTCTTCATAATGTGTTCAAAAGGCCTTAGAAAATCTTTCTGGAAGCGAAAATTGGCTAATTCACCCTTCTCCAGAAACTTCATGGAGAGCTGCCTTAGGGAGTCAACAGCAAAGATAGCCACATCTTCATTGGGATTGCAGCCAACCTGTGCAGCAAAGGGAGCTGTGAGACATCAGGGCATGCACTGCTGAGTGTGGAGCTCTCAACAGCAGAGACAGAGACCACGGCCAGACACATGCGCCACAAACACCCTAAGTCAGAGAGAAAGAAAATGCTTTTTCTTGGCTATGATGTTTCCAATTTTATTTAAGTGCAATAACAAAAAAATCGTACTACACATTTAACTAAAAGTGCTTTCAAATTGTCTGGTTTTTTTAAACTTGTAAAATAAACGTAACACAAAATTTACTCTTCAGACTTTTGTGGGGGGGCAGGACGGTAAGGACTGTACCCAGGGCCTCACTGAGCTCTATCCTAGATCCCATTTAACTATGTTTTTTCTTCTTTTTCTATTCTTTCCTCTTTTTTTTTTTTTTGAGACAGGGTCTCACTCTATAGCCCAGGCTGGCCTTAGATTGAAGACAATCAGCCTGCCTTGAATGCTGGGATTACAGGGATTACAGGCGTGCATGGCCACGCCCAGTGTTTTATATATATGAATGAACCTATATGAATGAACACAGGGCCTTTGACCTCTGTCCCATTCCTCCAGCCCCCACTGAACCATTTTAAGTGTACAGTTTAGTAACATGCATGCACACACTGTACACAAATCTCTAGAACTCTTTTCCTAATATGTCACTTAAAGCAAATGATTAAAAAGCCTATGTTACCAACCTTGACAAATTCTGCAGAAATACTAGAGTTTTCCAAATTCCTTGAAAACTGTCCTTATCTATAGTCTGCCTACACCAAAAAATTAGTGTTATACGCAAACATCCTGCTGGTGTTTTTCAGACATTCCCCCCAGAAAAAATGCCCAAAGCAGAGCAAGAAATATTTTCCACCTACCTCACTGTCCAGGGACATGGAGGTGTCATACAAGTACCTGCTCTGTGAGAACATGGGGTCTGATCTGAAAGGCTGGGTTTTGTTTTGTTTGGCTGGTTTGTTTTGTTTAGCTAAGCTGGGGATCAAATCCTAGGCCTTGGGCTAGTAGAATAACTCAACAGTTAAAGCACTTGGCTAGCAAGTTCAAAGCTCTTGGTTTGATTCCCCAGCAACACATAAACTGGGTATGGTGGCATATATCTGTAATCCCAGCACTCAGGAGGCTAAGGCAGAAGGATTGGCATGTGTTCAAGGCTGGTCTCAGTTACATAGTGAGTTCAGGTCCAGCCTAGACTACAGAGCAAGACCCTGCCTCAAAAAACCAAAACAAAATAAAACAAATACAAGGCCTCCTACATGCTAGGCAAGTGTTCTACCATCGCACTCCCCGACCCTTGAATTTTATCTATCTATCTATCTATCTATTTATTTATTTGCAATAACAGGAATTACACACAGAGCCTGTGCTCTGAGCTACACCCCTAGACCCTTTCCATTATTTAAGACAGGGTCTCACTAAATTGCTAAACTGCCCAAGCTAGGCTAGAAATTGCCATTCTCCTGCCTCAGCTACACCAAGTACTGGGATTATAGGCCTGTGCTACCTAGTCTGGCTTGAAAATGTTTTATTTTTAACACAGATTATGTAACAGTATCATGTGTAATAATGAAAAATTGGAAATAACAGAAAAATGACTACATAGTGGTCATACACCATTAAATACTATTTGGCAGTTAAAAAGACAGACTATTGAAGAACCCAGGCTGAACAAACTCCATGACATGCTTCAAATTTACCCTAAAAGTTACTAAGTTTCGGCCTCCCAAAATAATAAAACAACGCCCAAGGCCAGAATAACTTTGGGCAACTTGGTTGCCTAGTTACAGCCAATCAGAAAGAGTTAACACCAATCTGGCATTCCTGGGTCTGGGGCAAAGCCAGAAAATTACAGTTGCCCAGTTACAGCTAACCAATCACTCGACACCCCCTTAGACCCTACCCAGGCCATTAAAACACCACACATGGTTGGTCACATTCAAAAGACTCTTAAAGGTCATGATTGGGTTGTGACAAAAGTGATGGCCACTCTGCCTCGTTTGAGTGGTCAGCACTGCCATCATAAAAACTGTGTACTTACAATTGGTTCTATGCAAATAATGGTATACCTGTGTCACATCTCCTGAGACCACCCCTGCCCCTACCTCATAAAAACCCTGCTCAGCCTTCGTTCTGGGCTCTCCGGACAGATCCACAGCACTGGTGACATCTGAGAGCCCTTGCTTAAGCTCGAATAAAAGCTCCTTGTTCTTGCATGCAATGACTGGCTCTCTGGTTATCTGAGGCTCCCTGAAATCTGGGCTTAACAACTATAGGCCTGGAGGAATGGCACAGAGGTTAAAGAGCTTGCCCTACAAGCTCAGGGCTCTGGGTTTGATTCCCCAGCAACACATAAATCTAGGCGTAGTGGCACATGCCTGTAATCGCAGCACTAAGGAGGCTGAGGCAGGAGGATTGCTGTGAGAAGGTCAGGTGGGGCTCCAGAGTGAGTACAGGACCAGCCTGGGCCACAGAGTGAGACCCTGTCTCAAAAAAGCAAAAAACAAACAAACAAAAAAACACACGACAGACTATAAACTAGTCCTTAATAAGGAACAAATTCTGAAAAATGTTACCATGGAGATAAAAACTATGCTGGTACCATTACTCCAACTCAAGTGATATTTGTCATAGTCAAGTTTACAGAAACAGCAGAAAGGTGGTTGTCAGGGACTGAGGGAAAAGATGGGGAGTATTAATGTACCACAGTCTCAGCTTTGCAAGATGAAGAGTCTTGGAGCTCTGTGGCACAACATAAACATACTTGACATTACTAAACTGTACAGTTAAAGGCAAAGAAACTGCCCAGCCAAGGAACACAAGCCAATAATCCCAGTACTCTGGTAGTCCAAAGCAGGAGAATTGCGAATTTGAGTCAAGCGAAGGCAATGAAGGAATTTAAGTCCTTGTCTCAAAATCAAAAAATAAAAATGGATGGAAATGGTGGACTAGCTCAGCAGATAAAGAGCTTGTTTAGCAAGTACAAAGGCCTTGAGTTTGATTCCTTAACACCATATAAGCAGGGTGTGGTGGCGCATGCCTATAATTCCTAGTGCTCAGGAGGCTGAGCCAGGAGGACTGCCATGAGTTTGAGGCCAGCCTGGGCTACATAGTGAGTTCAGAACTAGTTTGGATTATGCAGTGAGACTGTCTCTAAATGTAAATAAATAAAATACAACAAAACATTTTTAAAAAATGGACTGGGCATGTAGCTTGGTGTGAAGGCCCTGAGCTCAATTCTCACTACCACACACATACACATGCACGTGCATGCACGCACACATGCACAAAGCAAAGAAGCCAAGAGATCTTGTCTATTTCTGTTTCTATGAGTACATATATATATGTAAATGCATAAAAGCATGTCTACAAAGATATACACTGAGCTGGTAAAAATCAGATTGGGAAAGGCCAGCTGTGTATATAAGTGTGTGCGTGTGCTCAAGCATGCATGTGGTCAAAAGGTTTGTAGCTGTAACTTTTTCAAGGACAATTTATTCATGTAATTGTTCAGCATTGGAGGAATGGCACAGTGGGCACCTGCCTTGCAAGTGCAAGGCCCTGAGGTCAATTCCCCAGCCCCACAAAAAGCTGGGCATGGTGGCACATGCCTGTAATGCCTGTAATCCTAGCACCTGGGAGGCTGAGGCAGGCTGATTATCCTGTGATTACAAGTGAGTTCAAGACCAGCCTAGGCTACAGAGCGAGACCCTGTCTCAAAAAAAAAAAAAAAAAAAAGAAAAAAGAAAAAAGAAAAAGAAAAAAAAAGAAAAAAAACCACTATTCCCTCAATCCTCCAAATCAAGGCAAACAAATGCTTCAGGTATTTACACCACATTGACCATGCAGCTGTGCTCATCAACCCAGGCACAGTGTCTGTTTCTTACTTCCAAAGAAACGCATCATATGGCTATTCACACAACTCTGCTAACAGAGCTGTTCTGAGAGCTAAGTGAAGGGGTACTCAGCCATCCATTCCTTTAAGCTCACAAGACTCTCATATGACCCAGTTCAAAAGGAAGCAGAGTATCTTTTCAAGGTGATGGAAGAACTCAAAGAGTCCCACAGTGAGCAACTAAGTTTTCTGTGCCTTAGTATAGCAGCACTGATTAGATGGAACACGTGTAACAAAGATGACAACCATGAAATGTCTAATGACTACCTGTCAGCCTACCTCCCATGCCTGCCCATAAGTGGCCCACAGATAACTGAGAAGTGTGACCCAGAGTGCTGACTACAGAATTTCAGGTGGGAAAGTAACTTGTACTAACTGATGTTCCCTCCCCCAAAAGTCCCACCAAACATAAAATCAAGATTTTAAGGAGTTGGAAAATGTTTACCAAAACATTTCTGGATAGCCTTTCTGAGATATCAAAAGACCCCACCACTGTCAGCCACAATATCTCATGGACTAAAGGAAAAAGTAAAAAGTCACCTTATTGAAGTGATCTCCAATCACATGCCATATCCGGGACCACTGCAGTCGGATCCGATTCATGTTGTAGTATGATATCTCCACGATCTTCTGTAGGCTGAACATGCGAGGATGGTGTGGGGAAGCCAGTTCGTCCATGGACACAGCACACAGCCAGCGGACAAAGTCAACTATAGGCCAGAGCCAATGAGAGGCGGGAACCTCATCAGTAACAGCCAGTCACAGGATGAGGTTTCCGTGGACGTCACAGGTGAGTCAGATACATACCTATTGCATTCCCGTCCAGTCTTGTAGAGCCGGTAAAGATTCTAGGGAGATAATTACAGATGTGATACAATGAAAATCAGATGTGGAAGCTGAAAAGGCTGAGAGAAAAAAGATTCAAGTCTGGTACCTCCACCAAAATAAACAGTAGGGCTTCACAAATATAGAACTAGTCAATGGGTTGACAGTAGAAAGGTCTATACTGACATAGAGAATGGCATGTCCGGAGAGGGCAGGGGAAGAGTCAGAACGTGTCAGCATGTGGTGCGAGCTCCCGGGGGCTGTCAGAGTGAAGACTTTGAAAAGCTACTCCTCCACAAGAGCAAAAGAACACAGGCAAAAACTACCAAATTAATTTATTCAGAGCTGAACTCCTGAAATTATCCAAGAACAAAAACCTCAAGGGTGTGTGTGTACACGAATGTGTGTGTGTGTGAATGTGCACACACATATGTACACACATATGTATATATGTAGGTATTTTTTAAAGGCTCAATTTTGGTCTAAATAGGATGTGCTATGGCTTTTCGACCTAGTCTATTTCTACTGCCCTCTCCCCAGCTCCAAAAAAGCCTACAAACCAACAGCATCAAAATAATGGCAACTCTAGAGTCAGCAGACAAGCAGCCAACAGAGGGGGCCGAAGAGCCTTCAAATCCCCTGAAAACACCATTTTCAAGGAGTTGACATTACCAGACTGAATTCTGATGTCTTCAGAGCAATCAGCCTTTCCCCCAGGAGTTTTTATAAAACGCTATTAGTACTAGCTGTTTATCACTACAGCTGCAGGAGGCAGCAGAAGCAGTTGCAAAAACAGGACTGGACCAAAAACTTAAAAAAAGAAAAAAGCTGGGGTGACATGCCCACTGGAGGCTTTGAAGGCTCCAAAGTATCATAGTGCTCACACAATGACACACAGCCCTCAGCAAACAAAGGTTGCAGGCTTCACAAGGTCCAAGGAATTTAAGAGAGCCTCCAAGCTCTATAGCGCTAACACAGCAGAGACCTTCAGTGGACTCACATGAAAGAGAATATATGCCTTACCAATCAGTTCAAGAAAGTCACTAACCTAACAAGAAGCCCTGGGCTGTGCACAGGGAATCTGATTTGCAATGCTGCTATATCATACTACTTTAAATGTCCAGTTTCAACATAAAGCTATAAAGGTACAACTGAGTGTTACTATATTCAGAGTTGTTCAACCATCACCACTATCTGATTTCATAACAATTTTATCTAAGAAACATGAAAAGATAGACTATTTACAAGAAAAGAACAAGCTGACAGAGACGGTTTCTGAGGAGGCCTAGCTGTTGCATTTTCTACACAATTAAAAAAATTTTTGGTGGTACTGGGGATTGAGCCTAGGGCCTTCACACTGAGCTACAGCCCTGGCCCATTTTAATTTTTGAGACAGGGCCTTGCTAAGTTGCTAAATTGCTCTGGCTAGGGTGGATACTGCAGAGGTTAGAACACTTGCCTCCCGCAAGCGCAAGGCTCTGGGTTTGGTTCCCAGCACCAGATAAGCCATGTGTGGTGTTGTACACCTATAATTCCAGCATTTGGGAGGCTGAGGTAAGAGGACTGTAGTCAGTACAAGCTCAGCCTGAGCTCCCTAGTGAGTTCAGGATCACAGAGTGAGACCCTGTCTCAGGAAAAAAAAAAAAAAAAAAAAAAAAAAAAAAAAAAAAAAAAAAAAAAAAAAAAAAAAAAAAAAAAAAAAAAAAAAAAAAAAAAAAAAAAAAAAAAAAAAAAAAAAAAAAAAAAAAAAAAAAAAAAAAAAAAAAAAAAAAAAAAAACGCCTAGGCAGGGCTCAACTTAAAGTCTTAAAGAGTGCTGGGATTACAAGCCTGTGTCACCAGGCCTGGGTAGGCCAAACTTTAAGTAAATAAAGACAATGGAAAGGTTTTGCGGAAAAAACTAATGCAACCTGTCAGTTTAGCCAATTTCTTTTTCTTTCTTTCTTTTCTTTCTTTCTTTCTTTTTTTTTTTTTTTGAGACAGGGTCTCGCTCTGTAGCCCATGCTGGTCCTGAACTCACTATGGAGCCCAGGCTGACCTTGGACTCATGTTAATCCCCTCTGCCGCAGTCTCGTGAGTGCTGGGATTACAGGAGTGCTGGGATTATAGGCATGTGCCACCATGTCCAGTTTATGTGGTGCTGGGGAATCGAACTCAGGTACTTAGCGCTAGACTTAGTACTTAGACTTAGCACTTAGTACTAGACTGAGCCATTCCTCCAGTCCCCAGTTTAGCCAATTTCTACTCACAGGTACACTTTAAATACTCCACTTTTCTGAATTTTTTAAAAGTTATTTTCACTAAGAAAACAAAGTAACTTAAACATCAGCACAGGCAGAAACTGTTTTTGACACATTCGTCACAATGTTAAAGCTATTTTTTGAAACATCACAGTGCAATTCAAGGACAAATTTCAAATGATCTGAAGGTAATGAGTAGATGGTCATGTATGCATCTTTAATAATTCTTTTTTTAAAAACATTTTTTTTTTGAGACAGGGTCTCCCTCTGCAGCCCAGGCTTCTCCTGAACTCACTATGTGGCTCAGGCTGGCCTTGGACTCAAGGCAATCCTCCTGTAAGCTCGCGAGTGCTGGGCTTACAGGTGTGCACCTCCATGCCCAGCTAATGTGATGCTGGGGAATCGAACTCAGAGCCTTGCACTTGGAAGGCATGTGCTTTAACTGCTGTGCTATTCCTCCAGACATTTAATCTTTCTTAAACAATTTGGATTCAATGACACAACAGTCGAAGAAATTAGGAATCATGGCACCCAATGGGGGATTCTGTACCAGGTGGTACCCCAGCCACACTGGCGAAGGTGATCATTACCTGTCCACGGCAACAACCACACTCTGTGAACTGGTCTCACCCACTGACTCCTGGAAACTGGCCATCTGTCTTTTATCCACTCCACCACTCACCAGATTACCTGGAATACGATGCTCAAAATCAGTACAGTATAGAGAACAAAGTATCTTTCACATCAATACGTGAATACAAGGGGACATAAAAGAGATTCCTCAGGCAAAAGAAAGTCCAGAAGCAAAAAAAACCTTGATGATGATAGAACAAAATTAAGCTTAAGGGACTGGTGGAACAGCAGTGATTAGCAGGCTTGCACAGGCAGTGCAGGGCCCTGAGTCTGATTTCCCAGCATCACATAAGTGAGGCTGTTGTGGCGCACACCTGTAATCCCAGTACTTGGGAAGCTGAAACAAGAACATTGTTGTGAGTTCAAGGCCAGCCTGGGCTACACAGTGAGATCAGGACCAACCTGGACTACAGAGTGAGACCCTGTTTCAAAAAAAAAAAAAAAAAAAAAAAGAGAGAGAGAGAGTCCCTATGCTACTGGGGTGTTAGAAAGATTGAGTTAAAATACAAAGACTGAGTGCTTAGCACATGGATGGCACATTCACTCTCTCTCTTTTTGGGACTGGGTCTTACTCTGCAGGCAGCCTGGTCCTGAAGTCACTATGGAGCCCTCCTGCCTCAGCCTCCTGAGCGCTGATATTACAGGTGTGTACCACCATGCTGAGCTTCATGTGGTGTTGGGGAATCAACTCAGGACCTTGAGCTTGCTAGGCAGGTGCTTTAACTGCTGAGCTATTCCTCCAGGCCCTGCCTGGCACATTCACTCTTATCCTCCTGTTAATTCTTCTATGTATCGCCAATAGAAGAGTTGGTCAGCCCACGATGTTTCAGAAATAGCTTCTTGCTTAAGAATGCTGTTTAATGAAAGCCTCCCGGCTCCAAGCGAACACAGAAAAGATGCAGAATTTCCTGTTCAGATCCAGAAACAGATAAGTTCACTTATGCCAGGCACTACAGTGGTAGCATTTTTAAAGCAAATGGTGAGGGCTAGGGGTGATCTCAGTGATTACAGCACTTGCCTAGGAAGTGCAAGGCCCTGGGCTCAATCCCCCAACATCACATACTGGCTGACTGTGGTGGTACATGCCTATAATCTTAGACTCAGGAGGCTGAGGCAGGAGGACTGCCAAGATTTTGAGGCCAGACTCAGCCACATAGTGAGTCCAGAATGAGCCTGGACTACAGAATAAGACCCTGTCTTAATAAACAAACAAACAAAGCAAGGAAGTAAGGAAGCAAATGGCCTTTCTCCCAGTTTGGCTGTAGTGCAGAGAGAACAGTAAAACACTCTGGGATTCTGGCGAAACACTTTGCTCAGCAGTTTAATCACAATGAACACAGCTGAAGCAGCATGTTCATTTGCATTTATAAATACTGCCAGCCAGCACACAAAGAAAGACAGCATGGGACAGTACAGACGAGACAGGAGGGCTTCATCCCAGTTAACTAGAAAACCCAGGGAGGCCAGCTGTGGGGTCTGAAGTCTTACCAAGGCCCAGGCCCATGAACTCTTCTCCCGCCAGTGTGTGGCTCTTCAGGCTCCCTTCCCTCTCACGCCCAGACCCAGAGAGGTAGCGGGTCTTCACGCCGGTTCCTATCAGCTGAGCCAGCTCTAGCTGGCTGATGCATTTCAAGATCTAAGGAAAACAGGGTGTGAAGAGAAACGAGTTCCTATTTTACAGCTGGAAAAGGCCACTGCAACTTTACGTCAGTCACTATCTCTGAAATAAGATAAACATCTTTTTACAGGGAGAATAAAATCTAAGCATCTTAGGATGACTTCCCTAGCAGAGAGGTCCCCACCTTCTTTGGCAGCAGGGACCAGGTTCATAGGCGACCAGGAGAGAGCAACACTGAATGGAAGGTGGAGAGTCATCCCAACTGAGAAAAGGTGAAGAGACACACACCTCGTGCCAGGAGTTTCCAAGATAGTTGCCATCAGTATGAGCCACTGTAATAAGTGTCTTGATGGTGTCGATGTTTTTCTGCTTCATTTCTGTGATGCTAGAGCTGGCTGTCAGCAGGGAGAAGCGAGCAAGGGCCTGGACATAAGCATCTCGTTCCAGCTGAAACAGAAGCACAAACAGAACAATTGAGATACCACCCCAAAGCAAGGTCATTTCCACATCTGTAACACCAGCATACGGAACTTACCTGTGGAGCTATTTGCTTTCAGAGGTCCCAGGGATTGAATCCAGGTTACTTAATCACTGAGTTCCAACCCTTTTTATTTTTTTGAGACAGGGTCTTCCTGAATCACTCAGGTTGGCCTTGAACTTGGAATTCTCCTGCCTCAGCCTCCTAAGCAGCTGGGATTATGAGCATGTGCTCTGATACTTGCTTTATCTGCTGTTTTTATATGCACACAGTAGGTTTTCTGTACACAAGCACAACAATTACTCCACGCTGGGGTCCTGCTACTGGGACACACCCTGAAGCTCCCTGTGCCGGGCCCCACATTTGAGAACTCTCTCTCTCCTTCCAATGGACCTCAATCATATCATACGTGCATGTTCCTATCTCTGTTGTGTGCAAGACCTCACATAAATTTTGATATCCACCACAGTTCTGTAAGGAGACCTATTTTATCAAGTTTATGAATAGAAAATATGCAGTATTTTTGAGGGAAGTTAGCTGGGCCAATGTCACATGGATAGAGAAGCATCAGACCTGGATTTGAAAGTATAAATGGCTTCAAAGCCTGTGGTGCTCATACAAAAGAAATATCTAACTGTAAGGTAAATGGGAATGAAAGACAGGGTTTTTTTTTTTTTTTCCCCAAATTAATGGGCATAAATTCTTACTAACTAAAAAAGGAATGCCCGTTACTTAGTCTACTGGCTAAGAACTCAAGAACCGTGAGTCTTGAATTTTATGACTCAATTAATAATGATCTTACTTCTTCCTGCTTCTCTTAGGGAAAGAACTCTTCAAAATTCTTAAATAATTAAGTATGCTGCTTTATCTATTGCTTTCTATGTAATATATACTTCTGTGATAGACACTTACGTACTGATAGGTGTAATGATAATGTGAATGCCATCTGACAAGAGCCAAATCTTAGAAGTCAATAAGCCTGAGATGACTAGCTAAGAAGATGTAGTACATACACACAATGGAGTATTACTCTGCCACTAAGAATGACACATCTGAGTCATTTTTAGGAAAATGAATACATCCTGAGACCATTATGCTCAGTGAAATGAATCAGTATTATATGCTTTCTCTAATATGAGAAAACCAAATCATAAAAAATGCAAGAGACAACTGAAGAAAGTAAGAAGATGGACTTTGGGGAGAGAAAGGGAAGGGAGGGGTTAAAGGGTGGAAAAGAGAAAGGAAGATGTTAAAAAAAAGAATCAAATGGGGTGACAGTGAAGTTAGAAGGTCAGGGAAGTTGTGGGAGGGTCAAAAGGAGGAAGGAGAAGGGACTGTCATTTTAACGTGATACATATGTGTACACAATAATCAAGTGCAATGTAAGCATAATGTATTACATATATATGTTAATAAAATTGGGAAAAAAGAAAAGTAATATGTAGGATGAATAACAGCTTTCTGACTCCATAACAGTTTGAGAATTGTTATTGCATTTTTTTGTTAAATTTTTCAACATTCAAAACAGGATTTATATAAATATTTAGATTCAGCTACTTGCTTACCCAGAGAAGAATGAGAAGGGAAATGATAATAAAGATGAATATATTACACAGCATAAAGCTATGGGTTTCTTGTCACAGGAATGAGTGAATAGCTTGCTGACGTTCTTGGTTAAGGAGAAATTTTAGATAGTTTCCAATTTTTTGTCAAATTGAAGAGCACACAGTCCACTGAGAGCTCTGGGGCCCAGCTCATCTACACTCACCTGCATTCCAAAGATGCAGGCAATTCGGATGGCACATCGGATGCCCTCCAAACACAGGGAGGCCACTTCAGTGTCGTCGCAGTTCTGTAGTCCAATGCTGTAGGCTGCCAAAAGCGGTGTCCACACCAGCTACCAAAGAATGTGAGTTTCAATGACAAACAGAATTTTAGCATGAAAAGAGCACTTAACAGGCACAATGGCAGGGGAACAGCCAGGATGCCAGAGTGGTCACTGCTAATGTGACTTCAATTTCATCCCTTTCACAATGTTCAACTGTTCCTCCTAAATTATAGTCAACGCCATTTCTACTACAGATAAGCTACATAATAAATGCGTAATGCAAAAGAAAGGACAGTCAACCACATCTGGTCCGATGGCAGACGAAAAGAGTTCCATCCTTGCTGAATCCTTCAAGAGGCTTCAGAATCCCCTTTTCAGACCACAACAGTCAGGCATTGTCAATCAGAAGATGACATTCAACATAAAATCTTATGATCTATAACCTTAGTTTATTTAAAGGTTAATTCAAATCACCCAAAGTTACTTTTCTTTCAACTTTCTTGTGAATTCCTTAGAAATCAAAGATAGAAAAATCTAGAATTGATCACTAAAAAGATATCAAGTTATTACAAAAACATTCAGAGAAATGACTATGCTCCACAAACACACACACATGATACTCATGTATGATATGTATCTTTTCTAGACATTTTTAAAATGTAGACTTCAGTTAGTATCTTTTTCTTTCACCTAATCTCACCTGATGAAATGATGAGCTAACTCTGAGGCCACTGAGGTGAGATGTCCTAACCAATTAAGAAGTTCTTTTCTGTCCTTTAAGCTTTTGCATGAATAACTGCTAATTCATTCACCCTCCAACTCTAAAGCCCTCACAGCAACCCTGTATTTGTCATTTTTTACAGATGAACACAGAGTGTGAGTAACCTGATCAAGACCACACAGCCAGAAAGTGGCAAAGCCAGGGCTCAAGCCCAGATGACGTGATTCTTCCCCAGCATTACCACCAAGTTATTCAAGAAGGACTCGCTCCACAGATTCTTCAGACGGACAGGCTGCACCTGGCCTTTCCTCTCTTTATCCCTGGGATTGCACTATTCATCTTGAAGCTGGCCAACTCCACAATCAGGCCTAGCCATTTGCTTTTCAGGGATACTCACTTTGAACATTGGCCGAACATGGTCCAGGTGAGTAGCACTTGTAAATGGGGCTTTGGCGTGGCTCACGGCCTCCATCAAAGCTTTGGCTGTCTTAGCCATCTGCTCCATCTCCAAGTTGTACAGCAGCCGTCGCTGCTTTTCACTAGCCACACCTACGAAGACGCAAGAGCATGCAGCAGCCAGCACTCACCACGTGTTGGAGACCTACCAGGGCTGCTTCAAAAGGTTTTCGGCGAGTAACTCCCGAAACCTACCAGCTATCTCAAGAGCCCATGATACAGATGAGGCAGATGAGGCCGAGAGGCTGGTGAGCTCGCAGGGTCACACAGCTAATGAGCAGCAGAGCCTGGAGGAGAGTCTAGGCCGCGGGGCTCTAAAGCCTGTGCTCTAACCCACTGCACTCCACTACCTCAGACAGAGAAACTGCCAGTTTCAGATGACCGAGCCCACTCAGTCAGTCAACGAGAACATGAGAGGGGGAGTGTGGATTGAAGAAAACTGGACTCCTGCAAGGGACGCTGCAAAAGACGCTTTATTATCTATAGCCTTCCTATTTATACCCTCCTTGCCTTCCCCCTTGTTAACAGAACAGTCCCATGGTTCAACATCTGATCCAAATTTCAAGCAAAACAACACCTGACTTAAATTTCAGACAATAAATGTTTCTTCCTGGAAAGGAACTTGGCCATGGTCAGCAATGCTGAGGCTCTCGGGCCCTGAGGGCCCCAACATTCAGACAAGCCATAATTAGTGAAATTCTAATCAAGGTTGGCATAATCACCACATGGAATTAAAAGCAAAATTTTAGGAACAATTTTTGGGACAGTAATTTCTCTCTCAGATTGCGTATTTTAAATATTCCTTTGTTCCTAGTCAAATCTAGCAAAATAGTAGTATTATGAAAGCACCAACGTAATCATAATAATTAGTTTAATCACATTTCATATTCACAATCAAGACAGAGAAACTAAATTTATCACCAGCATATTTAATCATGCATTCTAATACACTCAAAAAAAAAAAAAAATAAAAGAAAGCCAGCCCACTGTGCGACCCAGCCTTACTCTGCTTGGCGGACTTGGCGGTGATCGTGTGCTCTTTCGTCCCTTTCATCGCTATTCTCTTGCCCTCGATCTCATCATAGATGCTGGAGAGATACTCTTCCGGCAGGTCTTTGCTATCATTGATGCCTCGATTCATTTTGATATACTGCTCTTTTGTCATTTTATTTTTTACCTGGAATTTAAAAAAATTAAAAATCATTTCAAAAGAATCCAACTGCCCAAAGAAAGCCACTGATTTGTCTCTTATATGTAAATCATTAGGCTATTTTTACCTGAGGACTGTGTAAGTCTGTAGTTAGCATGATGATGGAGTATGCCAGGACATACGCAGTGTCAGCACTAGCAAACAGAGTTTGCCTGGAAGAAAAGATGTGAAGAGCGTTCATGACAATGAGACCAGAAGGCACAAGGGCAGTGGGACACACTTCACTAAAAGCAGGTCTACAGCTCCCCGAGACACCATGTTAGTCAGAAGAGTTTCTCATGTTCTCACCAGTGAGCAACAGCTAACAACCCAGGGTATTTAAAAAAAAAAAAAAAAAGACTAAGAAAGTATGTCAGACTTTGAATAAAACCGTTTCAAGTTAATTTTTTTTTGAAAGACTCTTGAGGGCACAGTTCAGTAATTAAAATACTTTCCTAGACTGCACAAAGCCCTGTGTTGAATCCCCAGCACCACATCAAAATTAGCTGGGTGTGATGGCACACGTCTGAAATCCCAGCACTCAGGATGCTGAAGCAGGACTGCCGTGAGTTTGAGGGCAGCCCAGGCTCCATATTGAGTTCAGGACCAGCCTGGAATACAAAGCAAGACCCTGGGGGGAAGGGGGGGTTAAAAGAAAAAACTCTTATCACCCTTGAGAGGCACCCCGGGTCAGATGAAACTGCAGGAGCAGTCTCTGTCTAGAGGCAAGTGAGCACAGAATGTCAGGAGACCCTCACTCTTGCTCTGAGACTCAGTCTGAGGCCTCACACACTTGGCATGCAAAGACCCTCATGTGTCCCTGACTAGCAGCATTGGCTCTGTGCCGTGCACTGTGCTAGGCACAGGATAGAGGAGCTTACAACTGCTGTTTAGTTGACAGTTATTTTCACTATGTATTATCCATTATAGTATTTACCATAGAAATACAAAGGAAAATGCTTCTGTTGTTCTGAACAACATGTTTAAATCTGACTTCTTTTCTTTCTTTCTTTTCTTTTTTTTTTTTTGAGACAGGGTCTTACTGTGTGGTCCAGGCTGGTCCTGAATTCACTTTAGAGCCCAGGCTGGCGTTGGACTCACAGCAATCCACCTGTCTCAGCCTCCCAAGTGCTGGGATTACAGGAGCGTGCCACCACGCCCAGCTTATGTGGTGCTGGGGAATCAAACTCGGGTACTTAGTGCTTTGGCTTAGCGCTTCCTCAAGCGCTTTAACCGCTGAGCCATTCTTCCAGCCCTGACTTCTTTTCTTTAGGCAAGAAGAGGATGACACAAACATGCAGGCGCACAACAGGTGGGGATGAAGCCTGAAAAACTGGCCAGTCCGAACTGCTTCACAACAAAAAAGAGAAGCCTTGGGAATACAATGAAAGGCCCACATCCTACCAGGAAATTTGGCTGGGGCACATGTTTACTAAGGAAAACTGACCACGGATTCTGGGTCCATGCAGGGTGTGCTTAAAGGCAATGACGCTTAATTAGGCCATCACAGTGAAGCTGAATGTTTATTTGGTTAAAATAGACAGCTGCTGCCCTCTCTGGCTATGCCTCCTCCTAGGGACTGTGGCCTCCTGAGTACTGGGACCACGTAATACAAACATGGAATTAACTGAAGATAGCAAAATTGCTAGCAAAAGTGTCTACTAACAATTTCCACATCACTTTCACAGACTATCCAGACAGTCATAATTTCATGTTTTGTGGAAAGAGCACGAGCTTTTTGAGCCAGACAAATCCATGTCCAATCCTGGCTCTGCTACTTACTGATTCGTTTTGAACACAGGCTGTCAATCTTCCAAAGCCTAAGTGCTCACAACTGGAAGCAGGGATTCCATTCTTTGCTTGAATCCCCTGATTAAATGAAATGCATATAACACTCATGGCATGGCTAATACATAGCAGGTGTTTAATACAAGTTAGCTCTTTTCCTTTTTTTTCTTTTTTGAGACACGGTCTTGCTCTGTAGCCCAAACTGGTCTTGAACTCACTGTGTAGCCCAGTTTGGCCTTGGACTCATGACAATCATCCTACTGCCTCAGCCTCGGGAGTGCTGGGGTTACAGGCGTGTGTCACCACACCCGGCTTTATGTAGTGCTGGGGAATCGAACTCAGGGCCTTGTAATTTGCAAGGCAAGTGCTTTAACTGCTGTGCCATTCCTCCAGCCCCTCTTCTCTTATTTTCAACTCTTACAAAAACACAAACAAGAACACCCATCAAAAGAGAATCCAAGATAAAATCATGTAGTTCGGGGCTTTTAGTAAATTTTTACCCATTTCAATAACCTGTAATCAAAGGGAACCCAAAATCCTTAAGATCCACTCCATATATTAAATCAAGGAGCTGTTTTTGATTACGAAAGAGCCGCCAAACTGCCTCCTCTCAATTCACAAAACTACTCTTTTAGAACAGTTAATAGCATGGGCTTAGCTCGGTGATCTTGGACAAGTTGCTTAAACTCTCTCATACTCCATGCCCTTAATTACAGAATGAGGACACAGCAAGGGTACTGCCAGGTCTTATGTAAAATAATCCTTCAGGCCAAAGTCTGGCACATAGTGAATGGCACAGATTTAGAAAGATTAAACTCAAACTGTGACCAAAACAAGATTAGTGGTCTGAGGTAGGCAAAAAGATAAAGGGACTTAAATGCTGGTTCCTACCCTTGATTGCACTCTATGTATCTTGCAGCAAACTTCTCCATTAACCGGTCAATCTTCTGAGCTTCCCCAGGGAGGCGGAAACCTTCCAGAAATGCCCGCAGAGCTGAGACAAATTCCTTTTCACAGAAGTCCAGCTGGTCCACATAGGCGTACATCACCTCCTTGTTGAACCTTGTGCTATCGCCCAGAAAATCGCCCACCTGGGTCTGAAACGTGCACATTCACATCTAGAAACCGTTCAATATGAGCCCACAGTGAAAACACCATGGTGCGGGAGGAGGTGGTTGGAACCCATGGCTCCACATGCCCACAGTAGTGGGACCGCTAGCAAAGACCTGAACCATCCACCTGTATCTATTCCAGAACCAGGCTATCTTGCCAGGGAGGGAGGGAGGTGAGGAGCTGAGGAAGCTTAAACAGAGGAGACAACGGGGCACACCTGGGAGGGAGGCTAGTTTGTGGGATAGCCAGAGGACAGTGTCTACTAGTTGAGGGACCTTGTCAAGTCTGAATGACACTACGGTGTCCCATGGATAGCTAGCTCCAAATGGGGAGAATGGTTTCCCCACCAAAGGACAGGGCAGCACGAGCAGCGGATACACAGGGTTGCTGCAACCAGGGGCAGCAACGGTCCCACTCAGAGCCAGCGGGTAGCAAGGAGCAAGCTGGCGAGGGCCCAACCACCTGACAGGTCCCTGTGGAAGCACCAGACACCCAGGCTTACAGAATCAAGGCGCTCCTCCTGGTGAAGGAACTGGGCAATATCTTCAACTGACGTTCCCAGCATGCCCTGCTCCTGGAGAAACTGGATCCCCCGCTTGGGTTTCTTATTGAAACTGTTTCAGAAAAAGATGGGACACAGGCTGCTTATTTCAAAACATGGAGCACAGGAAAAGCTGGTATCTAAGTCATGATGCAGTAGATTTTCCAAATTCCACCTTCAATTCTAACCCAGTGACAGCAGTCTGATGGCTGCCACCCTGTGTCCACTCTCTTCCACCACTAGCACAGTCCTAGGATTTAGCTGGATATGCAAATGCAATAAAAACTCCATCTCCCCAACTCCCTTAAATAATGCACGGCCATGCAATAAAGTCCAGCCTAGTAAGATGTGAGCAGAAGTGGTGGGTACTTCCAGGAAGGGTCTTTTAAAAAAGCTGACTTGGGGAGGGAGTGTGCTTCCTTTGCCCTTCCCCTTCTTTTCTAGAATACACGTGATGACTAGTGTACCGGTGGTCATGCTGGGCTGCCAGGCAACTCTGAAGATGAAAATGACTTAGGGAGATGAAACAGACAGATGAAGGGAGGATGGATCCCTGATGTCCATAAGATCAACCCTAAGAGCCTCAGACTGTCCACTTTAAGACATCCTTTACTTAAAGAGAGGAATACACAGTTTAAATACCATTAATTTATGTTACCTGCTAAAGGAAGGCACAGCTTACTAGTGTGTATAATTCAGTTTTAACTTGGCCCTGCACTGCACAGTGATAAGCAGGGAGGAACACAAACCGGTAAGAGCAACGGAAGACACAGAGTAGAGCCAAGGGCGGGGAGTAATGCAGGACTTGCTTAGTCAGTGTGACTACAGAGGCTTCCCTGAGGATGACATGCTTTACCAAGTCTGAGGGCTGAAAGCAAGCCAAGAGCCCTCCAGGGGGAGGGCACCTCAGCGAGGAGCTGAGGGTGCTCAGTGGACTAAAAAGAGGTAGTACAAGGGTTCTACCAGGACGTGGGGTCAGTAAGAAGGCTAGACGCTGGGTCAGAGCAGGAAACCAGGCAGTCCAGGTTTCAGGCAGGGGAGCAACACAGCTTGAGTGATGTTTTAAAAAGAATTTTTTACTACAGAGCAAGACCCTGTCTCTAAAATAAATACGTCAGCTGCTGTGGGGAGAGTAGAATTTACCAGGAGGACACAGGGGTACTGAGAACAGAAACAATGATTTAGTTAATATGAGAGTACTATAACTTCAACTTTTGTTTATTTACTTGTGCACTTATTTTTGTGGTTTCAGGGACTGAACCAAAGGCTTCTGCACTGAGCTATAGCCCCAACCCTTTCTTAAATTTTTATGTGGAGACAGGGTCTCATTAAGTTGCTAACCTGCCCATCTTGGGCTTGAGTTTTGAGATCCTCCGGCCACAGCCACCCAGAGTGCTGTGATTACAGGCCTCTATCACTAGTTCTGGCTCACCTCAACTTTCAAAATAAAATGACTTTACTACCTAATCATTCAAACCTGGGTAGGATATGAGACTGTGTATGTTCAAGGGTGTATCTGACTGGAAAGAAACAAGAAAGGCAAAGATCTTCCAATGAATACGATGATGATGCTGTGGTGACATGGGGGAATGTCCTTATGCTTCAAAGATGTATGGCTGAAGGATCACGAAGGCCACAAATTACAAATGGTTCATAAAAAAATGTATATACATAAAATGGAATTATTATTTTTAGTATGTTAAAAATGTTCATAATATATAGATGAAAAATGTTATCAATGGTAATTTCATTGAGGTAATATATGAGTGATTTTTGTATTTCTGCTTTGTATTTTTCAGTATTTTCTGAATTGGTTTAATTTTTATCATCAGAAAAGAAAAAAAGAAGGCCCTACAAACCACACAAAGGCATTATGGTTTTCTCTTTCTCACACATTCCCTCTCTGCCTGGCTTAATCATGATCAGCTGCAAATGCTGGAATTGGCCTTCTGTGACAGGCATGTCCCCAAAAGGAGTCAGTCTGGGGCTCCTAGAGAAGACATGCCTTTGTCAGAGGCTGCAAGGGGTTCCACTAGAGTGGCAGTCACACTCACAGCTCAATGCCGTGTTCAATGATTTCCTTTTGTTGTTTGATGACTTCAAATTGCTCAGGGTCATCCTGAATGGTTGTCTGGGTCCCTGAGGACACTGTTGACTCCATGGATGTCACACTGCTTCTTCTTGCCATGTCAAGGAGTTTCCCGTCCCCTATTTCCTGATCTGTGAGCCTTTCCTGACCTGTAGTAACATAAAGGTAATGGAAACCAAATCAGCAGAGGAACACAACACAAGGCTATGGGCTATGTGAGTTCTGGGCCCCCTCTTCTCAGGTCAAAGCCAGAGCAAATTTGTACTCTAGGAATAAAAAACATGAAGACTCAGCATCACTCCGAAATTAATTAATTAATTAGTCAATTAGTTTTGAGACAGGGTCTTGCTCTGGAGCCCAGGCTGGCCTTGGATTCATAGCAATCCTCCTGCCTCAGCCTCCTGAGTGCTGGGATTACAGGTGTGCATCACCATGCCAGGCTTATGTGGTGCTGGGGAATGGAACTCAGGGCTGTGTGCTTGCTAAGCAAGTGCTTTAACTGCAGAGCCATTCCGTCAGCCCCCAAAATTTATTTTTTCACAGAATCTGATGAGCTAATTCTAAAATTCATATGAAAGAATGAAAAATACATAAAGAGTTAAGATACTTAAAGAACAAGAGCAGGCAGATCTTGACATACAACCGGGTATCTAAACTTACTATACAACTCGAATAATTTGAAATATGGCACTTGTGCACAAAAACACAGATCAATACAACAGAATATAAATACCTAGAAACAGACTTAGATGCATAAGAATAGTTGGTACACCATATACATGATGTTTCAAGCCATTGAAGGAAAGAGAGACTATTAAAAAGTTGGAACAGTAACCTTAAAGTATTCCCCCTCAACATTCCAGACAGACTGAAAAAGAGAACCTTTAATATACTGTAGATGCTGGACCCAGTGGCACAGGCCTATAATCCCAGCACTCTGGGAGGCCGAAGCAGGAGGACTGCAAGTTCAAGCACAGCTTGGGCAATTTACCAACTTAGTAAGATCCTGTCTCAAAATCAAAAATAAAAACGGGCTGAGCTTAAGCCCCAGCACCACACAAACAGATACACACAAATACATAAAATACTGTCAGTATTTAGCAAAATCAATTCCAAGACAACCCATCCCCACAGTGGTGGGAAGCCTGCTCTGAATGGAGGTAGGACAGCAATGCAGGATCTCTCACCGAGGCTGGTCTGGTGGTTAGGGTTCACATACAGGTCCTTGCTCCACTCTACCATACACTTGAGAATGGACACCAGGCACTCCAGGCCTTTCTTCCTCAGACTGAGCTCCTAAAGGACAAAAGTGACAGTGCAGTCTTTAGAGATGAACAAAGAAGAGGGCTCTCAGTGAGTCCCATGAGGATGTCAGATAATCACTGACATTCGGTACCATTAAGAATGAAGCTCAAGGAAAAGCTAACAGGTAGTATATACGTATTAAGGGCACATCCAGACATCTCTAAAAATGCACTCATTAAGAATATCCCAGTAGCAAAAATGCATGACTTTAAAAAAAATACTATGTGAATTTCTAAAAGATAATTCTTATTCATTACGTATGGAATAAAACAAAACAAACCCCTAGAACTTTTAAGAGTAAGATCTTAAACTATGACCTTGAGTTCAGCAGCAAATGAGTGATGCACCCACAAATGCATTCCATTTTGAGGTTTACCCTATAGGTAAATAAAAACACTGATTTAAAAAATAGTAGCAGTAGAGATGGTTCTAGTGGCACAGATCTGCAATCTCAACACTGGGAGGCTGAGGCAGGAGGACTGCAAGTTCAGGTCCAGCTTGGGCAAATTAGTAATTTATGAGAGCCTGTCTCAAAACATAAAAACAAAAAAAAAAAGGGGGGGGTGGGGAAATGAAAGAAAAAAACCAAATGGGCTGGGGACAAAACTCAGTGTCAAGGCTATGAGTTCAATTCCCAGTACCAATAAATAAATAATAACAGCAGTTTAAAATAAAATATGAATACAAGCTGTTGCAGATAATCTTAAAAATGTACATATTTCAGATTCAAAACAACATCAAGGGCAGCACAGATTTCTCCATGAACCTAATGACAACTCTGACCTTCTAGGAGGAAAGCCCATTCACCAACACAAGGTAAATGCCAGGGGACTCACAGGGCCATTAAAGACCATTCCTTCCCTGCAGGCACCACGACAAGGAGGCAATCTAACATCTCCTCTGTGTGTCCTGGAGCTTGGGCTCCTGTAGTGAAGGTGACCTTGCTTCCCACAAGCCTCAGCTCTGACCCCACATTCTCAGAGTCATCACCATAGCAACTCCATTAAACATTAGTGCTCCACCTCTTGTACACTCCTGCATATTTGTGTTTTGTTCATTGGTGCATTTCCAGCACCAAGGTCCATACCTGGTCTGAGTGACACTTGGTAAAGTACTGAAATGAATGAACTTTAAATACAACTGGGGAGGCTGGAGGTGTAGCTCAGGTGTTAAAGAACTTGCCTAGTAAGTGCCAAGGCCCTGGGTTTGATTCCCCAGTACCACACAAAGATTAGCCAGGTATGGTGGCACACACCTATTACCCCAGAACTCGAGGCTGAGGCAGGAGGACTGCTGTGAGTTCTGGGTTAGCCTTGACTAAAGAACAAGACCCTGTCTCAAAACAAAATAAAATATAAATATTAATAAATAAATATAGTTGGGTGTCCTCAGTATTTTTACCTGTAAGGGTGTCATTCCCAGCTCATGTCCACTTCTTCCCTGAGCTATTTTAGATAAATCATTTACTAGGCGCTCAAAAATGTTAGCAGCATTTAAATCACAGTCATAGTTGACATAAATATCCACAACACACTGGGCATCTGGGAAAACAATAAACAAGTATGAGAAAGTCTGACCAAAGACAAAGAGCATTATATTTTCTTATTAAACAAAATTCATTTGCCAGAATATTTCCCAGAGAACTGATTAAGGTGGCCATGTCTCACTTGAGAAATGTATGAATTCATGTCACCAGTACTAGTGACTGTGTATGTGTATGTGTGTGTGCATGTGCATGCATGTGTTTTGGGCCTAACTGAAATCACAGGCAGTTTGTTCTACCTCTCCAAGATTCAAAAAGAGATCTAACAGGGCTGAGGATGTAGCTCAGTGTTAGCATTTACTAACAAGCACATGGTGTAGGGTTTGATTCCCACTGCTATAAAACAAACAAAAGAGGGTGGCTAATAATTGCCCGATCCACCTCTCATTAAAGTTGGGCCACTTTTATGACACTACATATGACAGTCAAGTTGTGTGCTTAGTTTGAAGCTGCATTAACTGCGTGGTGAAAGATGAATCTAAGATTACCTAAGCATCCAACCAAAAGTTGGCAGCACCGGTACCCTTATACCCTGTGATTATTCACAAGTACTCAGCTTGCAAGTAGGGTGACCAAGTGTCCTTGTTTGCCAGGATTAAGGAGCGTCGGGTTTTAGCATTAATACCAGAGATTTTAGGCCCAAGCAAACTGCCCTACGCAGGTCATCCTCTAAAAGAAGACTAGAGTGACAAGACTTCTCACCAAGCCGTTTAGAAAACAATCTCCCCAACATTTCATTACAGCTCTGTATGGGTGAACCAACGGTTGCTGACTGGCTGCGGGAGACACAAGCATAGGAAGCATTTCTGAGTGAGTCCAATGGATGAACACGCTCCGACAAACATACCTGCGCAGATCCGCGTCAGGGTCTGAATGACCATCCACCTGTGCTCAAAAGAACTTGTAGATGTTTCTAAAATGTTCAGGAAAATCTCTTTGAAAAAGACCTATATGACATAAAGACAAAAAGAAACCACCGGTTAGTAGGATTCAAAAACTGGCAAGTCTTAGAGGTCAGGCAGATCCTGCAATAAGTGAGGCAACCAGGGCAGAAGAGAAGAGCAGTGCTCGCTCACAGCGGTGGAGCACGGGGACCGCACCGGCCAGGCTCTCACCCCAACCAGCTGGACAGCAGGCTGGGACCCCATGCTGCTGTTGTTTGAGACAGGGTCTTCCTCTGCAGTCCTGGCTGGTTCCTGACTTGCTATGAAGCCCAGGCTGCCCCAGACTCAGGCAATCCTCTCATCACAGCCTCCAAAGTGCTGGGATTACAGGTGTGCACCAGCACACTCGGCTTCTGTGGTGCTGTGGAGTCAAGCCCAGGGTCCTCCACATGCTAGGCAAGCACTTTAACTGCTGAGCTAATGCCCCCAACCTCTACCATGATTTTTTTCTTTCTTTTTATTTTAGTTTTTTTTTTTTACTGTGATTTTTTTTTAAAGTAAAGATCTGGACTTTTACATAAAATACCATTTCTCCACTGGGTAACTAGTTTGAATTATTTCAAACAATTTACAGATCAAACAGACATGTTTGGGGGCTGAGCTCACCATACAGAACATAAACTTTAAACCCTTAGTTGCAATGAAAGACTTATGAGACTCTGTGGCAGAATATTAATGGACAGGTATTCCCTCACTCATCCAAATACTCCTCCTTGGGTGCCAGTGAGCTGGTGACAGGAATGTAGTTCTGGTCACTACTCCCTTAGCAGCTTTTCATCTGGCAGGAAGGTTACCGAATAAAAAACAAACTTCAAGCTCATACCTCTATCTGCATTTTCAAGTGCATTTTAAAGTTTGAAAGAAGAGTAAGAAAAATGGCGAGAGAGAGCTCGAAGACATCAGGCACAGAAGAGACGCCATTTTTGGACAGGGCCACACAGAGGTATTGCTTGATTGCATTGATGAACATCTCATGTGTCCTGAAGACTGGGCCAGCATTCTGCAACACGGAGAGGAGCAGCTGAAGGGAAACCACCTTGGAACGCAGCTCGTGGGATCTGGCACAGAAAATGAAAATCAAAAGCATTAGAAGAGGAACTGTACCATGGTATGTTTCCTGAGAAGGCCTTGTACCTTGACTTTGAGCACAACCTTCTCAGGACAGTTCTGAGTTAAGAATTAGCACCAGAACCTAAATGTCAGGAGAACGACGGCAGAGGAACCTACAGGCTCTTTGAGAACAAGAGAGGCCAAGTCCTGTGCTCGTCTTTCCCAAGCACAGAACAGAAAATGGAGCAGGAACAAAACGAGTGTCCACTGAATTTGCAGATCCGGCTCTGCAAGTGACCTCATGGTGACAATTATTCCCACCATCTACGGGGGGAGCGAGGGGTAGAGACCTCTGCTTCAGTCTCTCCACCACCAGCCTCACAACCATCCTTTCCTACACCCGAGTTCAGGGATGACAAAAGAAGGTTTCTATGAACCTATGCTCCTACGAGCTGTCACAATACTAACAGCATTCTCAATGATGACTAATAATTACAGGACTAAAATGTGCAAGACAAGTGTGGTGGCACACACCTATAAACTCAGAATTCTAGGAGGCCGAGGTCAGAGGTCTCAAAGTGCCAGCCCAGCCAGGGCAACTGAGATCTTGTCTCAAAATTAAAAATAAGAGAAAGTCTGGGTGACAGGCCAAATGGTGCTGGCCTGTAATTCCAACCTATGGGAGGCTGAGGCAGGACTGCAAGTTTATGCCTAGGCTGGGCAGCTTAGATACTTGGCAAGGCCTGTCTCATAATAAAAACTGGATGGATACATAGTTCAGTGTGAAGGTACTGGGCTTGATCTCCAACATCATGAAGAGAAGAGGAGAGAAGAAAGTGAAGAGAGAGACAGATAATGGAAAGTGAAGGAAAAAAAGATCTGTGGAAATAGATCAGTACAAAGGCCCAATGATAAATACCCAGTATGGGAAAGAGAGGGGACAGCGGAAAAAAGGAAAAGAAGGGAGATGGGAGGAGGCAGGAGGAAGGAAAGTAGGGAGAGAAAAGAGAATGAATATGCTTAGGACACTACTATTCGTCTCATGCAATGATCCTGTGGGTGATTCTCCAATTTCCCATTTTCAGAAGCGGTCTGCCACTCGCACAGCCACAAAGAAGCTGCAATCTGAGGGCACGTCTCTCTGGCTCCAAAACTTCTGTCTACTCACTCTACAGTCCTCCCATCCTGGTTTGTCCTCTCTGGCTACAATCTTTACCCACAATGCAGAAGCTTTCAAGCATGGCAGGGAATTGAGTTTGTGGGCATTCTATGCCTCCACAGAACGGAGAAGAGTAAATCCATTAGTCAGCAAAACCAGGGTACATGTTCATATACTAATTGATTTTAACATATAAACTAAGAAAAGCGAAACTGGTTAATGAAGAGAAACAATTTGACACAAGAGGGTGGTAGGGAATACATGAGTCTGAAAAGGTGCAAACCCATCCTACGTCAACGCGGCGTCTTAGCACCGGGACTTGGGAGAATTGGTGGAGGACAAAACACAGAACCACGTGCTTCTGTATCATGGGGGCTGCAGATAGCCAAGAACCGCTGCGTCCTTACTTTGGATCTGGGGGGCCTTCCCCAAGGGGCTTCATGGACAGCTTGCACAGGGAGCGGAAGACCAGGAAGGCATCCTTTTGCAGAATGTGGGAAAACTTTACAGCCACGTGATGTCCTTGCACGTCTGATTCCTATGATTAGAGACAAATACAAGAAACATCAAAGGGGAGGACAGAAGAGTAACTCTTCACAAAGAGGAACATTTGATTATCTCATGGAAGTTTAAGCTTCTGTATAGATTAAACAGGGACGCCAGGGATGTGAGAAAGGGAAGATGGCAAGATGCTGCTGGAGTCACTCCAGCAGCCCTGGTTTGCGCTGCCTGCCCTTCAGAAAGGTGGTACTGGCGGTTCCTAACGACAGATGATCCGAAGTTAAATAAGGAAATAATAAACTGTAGGCAACTATGTTAGCTTGGGTAAAAAAGGTACTTCTAAGCAGGATGCACACCTGTAATCATAGCACTCTGGGAGGCTGAGGAAGAGGATTATACGTTTAAGTCCAGCCTGGGTAACTTAGTGAGATTGTCTCAAAATACAAAATGAGAAAAATCTCAGTGTAAAAGTCCTGGGTTCAATCCCAATAATGCCAAAACAAAACAAACAACAACAAAAAAGAAATACTGTTGTGCAGGACAAAATGATAGGCATTGTTTCATTTCTATTTTTAAAATTTTAACTTTTATTTATGTATTTTTTGAGACAGGGTCTCACTCTGTAGTCCAGACTGGTCCTGAACTCACTATGTAGCTCAGCCTCCCGAAGCCTGGGATTACAGGTGTGTGCTGGGGAATCAAACTTAGGACCTTGCGCTTGAGAGGCAAGTGCTTTAACTGCTAAGCTATTCTTCCAGTTTTTTTTTTTAAATGACAAGCATTTATGTTATGTTTTTATGTTTTCTAAATATCACATCTCCTTTCCCTATCTGCCCTTTCACACTCCCCTCAACCCCATGTCCCCTTTCTCTCTCCAGAGTCTCTCTTCTTACTTTCTTCCACCTTTTACTTTACGGTTCTCATATTAGAGAAACCATGTGATATTTCACCTTCTATGTCTGGTTCATTATGCTAAGGCAAATGGTCTTAAGGTGTACCCATTTTCCTACAACTGACTTAAATTCGTCCTTCTTTATGGCACAGTAGTACTCCACCGCGTAAACATACATCTTTTTTATCCATTCATCTGTGGCTAGACACATTGGCTGCTTCCAAAATTTGGCCATTATAAATTGTTCTGCTGTAATTATGGGTGCGCAAGTATCCCCCTTGTATGATGATATTAACTCTTTTGGGGAGATCCCCAGAAGAGGTGTGGCTGGGTCAAACAGGATATCTATTTTTGGTTTTTTGAGGCATCTCCATACTGCTTTTTAAAAGGGCTGTGCCAGTTTCCAGTCTCAGTAGCAGTGTACGATGGTTCCTTTTCCCTGACAGTCCCACCAGCCTTTGTTGTTCAGTTCTTAATACCACCCATTCTTACCAGCATTAGATGGGATCTCAGTTTTATTTTGATTCGCATTTCTCTGATGGCTGTAAAGATTCTTAACATATTTTTGTGTATTTATTGGTCATTCAGACTTCTGAGAAGTCCTTTTTCATTTCAGGTTCCCATTTTTGACTGTCTTTTTTTTTTGTGTGTGTGTGTGGGGGGGGGGGTCTAATTATTTTTCAGTTCTTTGTTCATTCTTGATAATAGTCCTCTCCCTGAGGAATTGCTGGCAAAAATATTTTCTCATTCTGCAGGTGCCCTCTTCACTCTGTGTTTCCTTTGCTGTGCAGCTTTTTAACTTGATATCCCATTTGTTGATTCTTGGTGTTAGCTCTTGTGCTTTGGGAGAAAGCCCTTGCCTACACCTCTGTCTTCAGGGCATGTGCCTATTTTTTTCCTTCCAACAAGTTCAGTGTTTACATTTTAATGTCTAAGTGTTTGATGCATTTTGATCTGATTTTGGTGCATGGCGAAAGATGTGGGTCTAGTTTCATTGTTCCGCATGTGGCTAGCTAGTTTTCCCAGCACCATGTGTTAAAAAGGCCACCTTTACTCCAATGTGTGTCTGTTGCCCTTTTGTTGAAGATCAGACGGCTAAAGGTACTTGGAGATGTCTCAGCATCCTTGACTCTGTTACACTGGTCCACGTGTCTGTTTTTGTGCCAATATCATGTGTGTTTTTTTTTTTAAATCACTATTGCTTTGTAATTCAATTTATAACTCGCACTGTGATACCTCCGGCTTTCATTTTGTTTCTTAGGATTGCTTTGGTTATTCTGAGTCAATTGTGGTTCATACAAGTTTTTGGATCATTTTTTCTAGTTCTGTGGACAATGCTGTTGGCATCTTGATTGGGAGTGCACTGAATCTTTATATCAGCTTAGGAAGTATGGTCATTTTGACAGTGTTACTTCTGCCTATAACAGGTATTTTAAAATTAATTTACCTAAAAAAGTAAACTAGATTTAAATATTAAAATAAATATACCACATAATAAGGATTAATAACTTTCACACATAAAAGTTCTTAGAATTCATTAAAGAAATATGGAGACACTCCTTCCATAGGAGAAACAGGGAAGGTTGGGCTTGCTGGTGCAGGCCTGTAATCCCAGTACTCTGGGAGGCAGAGGCAAGCGCATCTTAAATTCAGTCCCAGTCTGGGCAACTCCGTACTTGGTAAGACCTTGTCTTAAAATAAAAATAAAATGGGCTGAGAGTGTAGTTCAGAGAGAAGGCCTTACGTTTGATCCTCCAAATCAAAAAACCAAGCAATTAACCAAACAAAAAAACTCACCATAAAAATGTAATTCACCAAGAAATGCAAATGACAAATAAACCTACACAACTCTCCCACTGAACATTTAGGTAACTGTTTTGTTTTCTTTGAAACAGGGTCTCACTCTGTAGTCCAGGCTGGTCCTGAAATCATGTGTAGGCCAGACTAGCTTCAAACTCTGGCAATCCTCCTGCCTCAGTCTCCTGACTGCTGATATTACAAGTGTGCGCCACCACTCCCAGCTCATGTGGTGCTGGGAAATAGAACTCAATGCTTTGCACTGATTAGGCAAGCTCTTTAACTGCTGAGCTATTCTTCAACCGCTCCCCCTCTCCCCGTCCATAAGGGCTTTATTTTTCTTTTATTTTCTTTGAGCTTTCTTTTTTTCAGACTAACAAGGACATGAATGAAAGTTATTGTCTAGTTTTAATAAAGGAATGGAGAAAGGAGCTGTCTAGGCTTCGGTGGGCTGGGATTTGATAAGTGCCTCTCCAGAAGCCCAAATGATGGCAGGATCAAAGATGTTAAAGTTTTCAACTTTCAATGCCAAGGGCATTGTCTATTTTGTTTTCTCTGTAAGTTATATCCCCAGCCCCAAAGTTTCCAACTCTTGCCTCAATGATTACCACTTAAAGGAATTTATCCCAAACTAACAATTAAGATTGTGCACAAGAATTACCTTAAAAGGATGTTTGTTATTACTGTCCTGTGGTAAAACTGAAATAAACTAAAAACCTAATAGGAAACTAGTAAATAGATGATTGTTATGATATCCAGATATTGTGAATTACCTGCGGATACCATGTACTGTTAGGATGTGGGGCTGGCTGGAAGGGGTAGGTGCTTGGGTGCTGACCTGGAGGGGTGTGTGCTGGCTTTTTTTTTTTTTTTTTTTTTGAGACAGGGCTGCACTCTGTAGCCCAGGCTGGCTTTGGACTCAGAACAATCCGCCTGCCTCAGTCTCCCACGTGGTGCATCACCAAGCCTAGCTTTATGTGGTACTGGAGAGTCAAACTCAGGGCCTTGTACTCGCAAGGCAAGCACTTTAACCACTGTGCTATTTCTCCAGCTCCCCCCACCCTTTTAATGTAAGCAACAGTTTACTGAACCAAACAAAAGAGAAAAGCCCGTACCTAGAAAGCCAGGAGGAAACCCAAGCAGGTCTCTGCCAGAAACAGAAATGAAAAAGAAACAAATAAGAACTCCTAGCCAAAAGCCAGGAGGGGTAACGCTTTTTCATTTCTTGCTTTGAGACATGGTATCACTAAGTTGCCCAGAATGGCCTCAAGCGTGTGATCCTCCTGCCTCTGCTTTCCAAGTAGATAGAATTACAGGTGTGAGCCAAATGCCTGGCTACTTGCTTCTGATAGATTTAATTCTGTATCTTCTAAAAAGTAAAATGGAAGTGCTTCTATACAGGATGATTGCCAACATACCAGATTATCTGCCGACGACAAGGACTGCCTGTCATCTGCTATGCCGTTGGTCTGCGAGTTTTCATCAACTCCTGGGGGAACAGCACCTTCCTGGCACTCGAGTTCACCCAGGACCCTGTCAGGTTCCATTAGACCATGCTTTTCTGCTGCTTCTGAAAAGCCAAGTGCAAAGGTCACTGACACATCGGCACGTACCTCAAAGGCTCCATGATACCAGGATAAGAGTTACTCACACAGACTCCCATCTACAGCTTTCTCTCCCCACCCTCCCTTTAGCCCAAGACGATACAGTGTTTAGCCCAAGTGGTGCTAAGGCTTTAGGTGTGCATTGCTCACGGCCTCCTGCCAGGGCCACAGCAACACACAACTTATTCCAGGGTTTTCATTCATACTGTGATCTGTACTAATGGTGCCTCCAAAACCATGTAAGGCAGCAGCCCTGCCCACGCCATCTACTCGTGAAAATGATTATAAGCAGCTAAACACGAAAAGAAAAAAAAAAGTTCTAAAGGCCTATAATACAGAAATTGGAGAAAAATAGCCAGTTATAACAGAAAACCTCAGTTACAGAGAAAAACATAGACCTGAGCTTCCTGGTAGTCATGTAAAAAAAGAAAGAATTAAACAAATTCCATCATTTAGTGAAGGAAAGCATATATGACGTTGTTTCATTGTGAGTAGAACTATGGAACTCTAAGAAGAACTTTCCATGTTGCTCTTTACATACGTATGGGACACTGAGCAGCTTGATGAGTACAATCTTCGATAACAGTTTCACACAACATATATTCACTCAACAAATATTTAGCAAGTGTCTATGATGTGACAGGCTATGATTTGGGGTAGGGGATACAGCAATGAATAGGCAGAAAAAAAACACAGATTATATGGTGAATTTCTACATAGACCCCCCCCACACACACAAAAAAAATCCTCAAGGTGAAAAATTATGCTATTTTTGTTGATTCACTTTTGTGATACAGGGTCTTGTTCTATAGTCCAGTCTGGCCCTGAACTCATGACAAGCCTTCTGCCTCAACCTCCCAAGTGCTAGGATTATATACAGGTGGTACCACCAGGGCTGGCTAAAACTTTGCTATTTTAAAGACATCTCCACAATGAATTAAATAATGCAATATATAAATAGCTTTGTTGTACCCTAATCTAAAATTTCATGCCACAACCCAGGGCAGTGTATGGCTCAATGATAAAATACTTGTCTAATGTGCATGAGGCTCTGGGTATGATCCTCAACACGGCAAAAAAAAAAAAAAAAAAAAAAAAAAATCATGACCTCAGTAAGTAATCAATTTTTAAAATTATGTCTTGGTATAGACATGCACATGTAATACCAGAAACACATTTCATGAAATAATTTTTAACATTAAGTAATACAGTCAGACTACTTGCAGTTTGTTTCAATTTATTCTCTTTTATCAAAAGAGTACTAGGTAGGTATGGTGGCATAAGCCTATAATCCCAGCACTCAGGAGGCTGAGGCAAGAGGACTACAGTGAGTTCAAGACCAGCTGGGGGCTGCAGAGCAAAAAACCCTATCTCAAAAAACAAAACAAACAAAAAAGGCTCATAGTAACTCAATGTTTTATTAGCAATGGAATCAAGTGTTCAACACACAGACATGAATCTAAGATTTGGAGCAAAAACAAAGAAAATAAGTAACACTCATTCTGAACTGTACAAATTTAATACCACTGAAACCAACCACAAAAAGGAGGGAGTTTTGAATGAAGTCTAACAATATGAATGAAGCTTCCCTGCATACCTGGCCCCCTGATGTGTTGACCTGCCCCTGACAAGTCAGTGGCAGGCTACAATACCTCAGGGGCAATGGCCATGGCCTGCAGGAATTCCCAACACCCCTAAGAAAGCTGGATGCCCCTGGCCCAGAGGGCATGTGGGATGGTTCTGTGTCTCCAGGAGAGCAGCCAACCATACACGGATCACACCACTGAGTTCCCAGAGTTCGACCCAAATGAGAACAAAGCCAACCATGAGGTCAGGTCACTCCTCGGGGCCATGTGAAAGAAGAGCAAGGATGGCAGACTCCATTTCCATAAGCTCCAGGAGTGCACAGGACAGAAATGAGGAAACTTCCCAACTAAAATTCCGGAAGGCTGGTCCTGAACTTACTGTGAGCCAAGGCCGGTCCCAAACTCAAAGCAATCCTCCCACCACAGTCTACCAAGTGCCGTGATTACAAGTGTGCACCACCACACACAGCTTGTGTGGTGCTAGGAAACTGAACTCAGGGCCTTGGGCTTGCTACACAAGTGCTTTAACTACTGAGCTATATCCCAAGCCCGATTCTTACCTTTAACAGCAGACGTGACCACATCCTCTAAGATGTCCTTGACCACCTCCTGGGCTCCATCTTCAGTCCCTACAGAAACCCAACACATATGGGGCATTTCAGAGAACAGAAGCAAACAGGAAAAAGATTACAGCTAGAGTCGCTTCAGAAGGCAAATGCATCAGTAAGCTCCTCCAAGGCCAAACCTCATGAGTGCAATGGAGACAACCCCTGAGATCCTGGAAACCCTTAAGCAGCATCTGCTCTGATTGAGTTTGCTTCCTGGAACACTAAAACCTACGCCTTGTTCTTTCTTCCTTCCTAAGTCCCAGATGCTCAGCCCACACCCCCATCTTGGGGGCCGGAACAGGACTTCATCCTGGCAATAAGCAATGTGCCTTTACTCTGATGCCTTTGCCCCAGGCTCTTCGCCACAGAGCCTGCTGTACTGCTCTCTAACACCATAAACCTAGAATCTGGCATGATATTTCTAACCTGATAGTTTGGAATTTACTAAACTATAAACAGAATTATTGTGCAAAACACTAACTGCTTATACACAAGAGGTTCAGCAGCTTTTTTTAAATGAGTCCTGGAATGTAGATTAAGAGGACAACAATTCTTGACAAGACGTTTAGAAGTAAACATTACTGATATATTAAATATCCCTCTGACTAAAGATGCCATCCCACAAACCAAAATACCCATTTAAATTCTGCCTTCCCAAGGCTTTCCAGCCCGGCCACCGATTCTATGAGTTCGAAGCGTGGTCTAGCAAGTCCTAGAGGACAGTGCAGAGTACTTTTACTTCCACTGGGCACTCACCTGCAGCTACCTCGATGATGAAGTACATGGATATGAGAATACTGGTATGTTTTTCTTACTGGACAAGAACAAAGTATTTATATAAAAAAATGAGAACCCCCCAGCCATGTTCACGATTTCCTAAACTCTTTATCTAAAAATGGATGATTTACACTAGTGTCACCTGAACTCCAGCCATTCTCATAACACCTGCATAATTTTTGTCATTCAGTGCCCCTTATTGCATAGTTAACAGTGTTCTCTAATTCATCTTTTTTTTTTTTTTTTGAGACAGAGTCTTGCTCTGTAGTCCAAGCTGGTCCTCAACTCACTATGTAGCCCAGGCTGGCCTTGAACTCACAGCAATCCTCCTGCCTCAGCCTCTGGAGAGGCTGGTATTACAGACGTGTGCCATCACACCCAGCTTGTGTGGTGCTGGGGAATCAAAGTCATGGCTGTGCGCTTGTCAGGCAAGCACTTTAACCTCTATGCCATTCCTCCAGCCAAAATTAATTCACCTTAAGCAATAAAATCCACAAAACACGTTATAATATGCAATTTCCTAAATGCACACTGTACATTAATTAAAACAACCATCTGCACTACCTAAAATCATCTCACCTATACCATGGTTTGATGAACATACAACTAGATATTCCTACATTCCCTTGTTGTTCTAACATTCTCTGATGCTATGACTTAAGTCACATTATGGTGACAGCTTCTAATGTATATTGTCCATTACAAAGTAGGTGGTACCCAGCATCTTAGCCACATTTAACACCCCAGAGCATCTACTCACTGTATCAGGCTCCACAGGCTAATTAGAAGGACGAAGAGCTAGCTATGCAGTGGTGACTGGTGGGTACACCTCACCAGGGGATGGACGTTATCTTATGCATTACTTCTTTAACCTTTTGAATTAGCTGCCAGCATTTAAGAATTGAGAAATTAGTTATTTAAAATGAAAGATCTGGCTTTTATTAAAATATCCAGTAATATGGCCACACAGGACCACATTACTGAGCTCCTCAATCGAGCCAGGCCAAGCTGCCCTGTTAGGCGGGGGCATAAAATCTGCAGATGCTCTGTTGCCTCGATCCTCCCCACTCCCAAGTGCCAGCCATCATCACATCTGGACGGGCGATACAACACACTAAGAAAGTAATACCATCTGTCCAGAACAGAAAAGTGAGAGACTTACTGGGCAAGGCGCTTTAAGAACATCAGAGAGCAAACCTTCCCTGTGGAGGTGAATTCAGCAGTGTGCCTGGCTTAGGCCCCTGACCAGCCATTTCCACATATGAGGAGTCATTCAACCTCTGAGGCTGAGGCTGGAGGATTACTTGAGCCCGAGAATTTGAGAACAGCTCAGGCAACTCAGTGAGACACTGTCTCAAAACAAAACAAAACAGACAAGCAAAGCAAACGCAGTCTTAAGTGGCAGATACTGCTCTTCCTTAATCTTATAGACTTGTAAGGGCAAGATATATCCCCTTTTTACAGACGAGGAAACTGAGGCTGATAGGTCATCATTCAAAGTCATCATGTAAACTAGACTGTCTAACCAACTTTGTATTGGCTGGCAGATGGGAAGTTTTCGCAAAGTATATATAAGTAAAAGAGCAAACTCGGGGCTGGAAGAAAGGCTCAGAAGTTAAAGCGCTTCCCTAGTAAGCACTAACTCAAGCTCTAAGTATCCAAGTTCAATTCCCCAATACCATATAAGCCGAGGGTGGTGGTTCATGCCTATAATCCCAGCACTCAGAGGGTGAGACAGGAGGATTGCCTTGAGTCCAAGGCCAGCCTGGGCTCTATCCTGAATTCAGGACCAGCCTGGGCAGCAGAGCAAGAGCCTGTCTCAAAAAAAAAAAAAAAAAAACAACGGGGGCTGGAAGCTGGAGCAATAGTTCAGCAGTTAAAGTGCTTGCCTAGCAAGCTCAAGGTCCTGAGCTCAACTCCTCAGCAACACGTAGACATGGTGGCACATACCTATAATCCTAGCACTTGGAAAGGTGAGGTGGGAGGATTGCTGTGAGTTTGAGGCCAGCCTGGGCTACACAGTGAGTTCAGGACCAGCCTGGACTGCAGAGCAACACTCTATTCTCAAAAAAAAAAAAGGAAGAAAATATGGAGACAGATTTTTATGAGAAGAGAAAGAGGATGTGAAAGAGGTGGGAGAGAGCAGGAAGAAGGAAGGGAAATAAAAAGGATCAAAGTGTCCTCTGTACATGCACCAAGTTGAATGTAATTAACATATATCACAAAGTAATAAAAAGAACGACTTGGGGGAAAATAAACACTGCATTTAAAAATCATTGGGAAATAAAGAAGGTACTTTTTTGTTTTTCTATTTTACAGCACTTAAGAGTTGGGTTGTTATCCCTATACACAATGAGATGCAGTAAGAAAACAAAGGCTAAGAAATTCATAAACACAGGGTATTCTACAAATTAGCTATATAAACATAAAAGCAGCAATATCTAATGTTGGGGGATAAAAAGCCAGAACGCAGCCAGTCACAGTGGCACACAGGTGTAATCCTCCAGCAGACTAAGGCAGGAGAATCCCAAGTTGGAACTCAGCATGGGCAACCTAGCAACTTAATGAGATCCTGTTTCAAAGTAAGCACTTTTTTTTTTGAGAAAGCCTCTCTCCCTGGGATCTAGGCTGGTTCTGAACCCACTATGTAGCCCTGGCTAGCCTTGAACACACAACAATCCTTCTGCCTCAGCTTTCCAAGTGCTGAGATAATAGACATGTGTCACCATGTCAGGCTTAAATGGTACTGGGGAATGGAAACCAGGGCCTTGTATTTGCTGGGCAAGCACTTTAACCACTGAGTCACACCCCCAATCCTCAAAATAAAGAATATTTATTTAATATAGAAAGCACATTTATTTATTTATTTTTGAGGCAGGGTCTCACTCTGTACCCCTGGCTGGCCTTGGACTCAGGACAATTCACCTGCTTCAGCCTCCAGATTGTTGGGACTATAGGCGTGCACTACCACACCCAGCTTTATGTGGTGATGGGGAATGAAACTCTGGGCCCTGCGCTTATAAGAGCTTCAACTGCTTTGCCAATCCTCCAGCCCCAAAATAATTTTTAAAAGGGATTTTTGGAGGTGTACCTCAGTGTGAAGGCCCTGGTTTCAATCTCCAGTAGACACACACACACACACACACACACACACACACACAGAGTCAGAATCATAAAATCAAACTTCAAAAATGAGGAAGTGACTAATGGGCACAGGATTATTATTGCTGTTGTTGTTGTTGAGACAGGGTCTCACTCTGCAGCCCAGGCTGGTCCTGAACTCACTATGGAGCCAAGGCTGGCGCCGTGGACTCACAGCAATCCTCCTGCCTCCGCCTCCCGAGTGCTGGGATTAGAGGCGTGCGCCACCATGCCTGGCTTATGTGGTGCTGGGGAATTGAACTCGAACTCAGGTACTTTGTATGTGACGTAGCGCACGGCTTTAACCACTCAGCCATTCCTCCAGCCCCACGGATTACTTGAGAGGGATGAAAATGCCCCAAATTTGATTGGGGTGACTGCTACCTAACTCTGTTACTATAACAAATTGCACTAACTTGTGCAACCTTTGTCAACATTGGGGACTGAACTCGGGTGCTCAATCACTGAACTATATTCCCAGGCCCCCTTGTGCTTTTTAATTTGAGATCCGCTCTCACTAAGCTGCTCAGGCCCCAGAGCTGAGACCCTCTAGCTTTAACTTTCCGAGCAGCCAGGATCACAGGCAGGAGCTGCCACACATGGCTTGAACTGCACATTCTAAATGGGTAAATTTATGGTATGGGAGTTATATATCATGAAATCTGTTTAAAAAAACTATAACAGAATAACTGGGAAATGAGGAAGGTTGTGAAAGAAAAATGAGATGGGCACCCTGAGGAAATCTAGATGGCAGTGTCTAAAAATTCACACACACTAGCATATTCCAAGTTCCCAAAGAACAATCTGATCCACTTCTTAAGTCTGGCTGATAAGACCAACAACTTAACTGCTGTATTAATTTGAGATGCAGAACTGCTGAGGGGAAAGAGATGCTCAGGTTTATTGGTAAGTTTTCCTCATCTATGCAAATTATTCGGGGATGCCAGGGGGAGGATTCCTAGTTAATTAAACAGGAAAAATATGCCGATTAGTGGGCTGAAGAGCATGGAGCTTGGCACAACACGCGCCCAGTTAGGGCCTGCTATGTGACACGGACATCAGCCAGGCGTCCCCATGTGTCAGCCTCTTATCACAGGGGTGCTACCAGGTGGGCCTTTCAAAGGGCCTGGACAACCCTGGCACGGGCTCCTGGGGCCATCCCTCCCAATTCCACACTGGCTATCCATTTTCCATCGCGCCAAGGAAGTTCAGCTATATCTCCTGAAAGACTAAATTTTTTCTTTAGAGCCAGATCCTGAGATCTGGTAGCCATCTGCTGTTTTTAAAAGAAAGTATACACCTCTGTTCTGACCCACTATTGGCAGATCTATGGCCTGGTTCTCAAAGGCAACCTGATTCTCATGTTCTTGGGTGAAGCCTTCCCACATGCACATTCAGAATTGGTAAGAAAATCCACAGCACTAGGTTAATTACAAATCCTTCTCTCTTGATTGAAACAGAAGTTTCCAAGTTATTGTGTTTCTAAAAACTAAATTTTGGAATTCATGTTTTTCCTATTTAATTAAGAAAATGTATTTACTGAGTATCTGCTTTCTGCTAAACACTATTTCAGTGTTGGGAATACAGAAGCAAACATGGTAGCCTTGGGGTCTGAGTAGGAACAGCTGATCACAAACACTTCAGCAATTTCAGGTATTCATATGAGTCATGAAGGAAACGACAGGACAACGAAACAGATGTGAAAGGGAGCTACAGAGGGCAGTCAAGGAAACCTCTCTGAACCAAGAGGCCTAAAGACAGGGCAGGAAGTGGGAGTTGGGAAGTAAGTACAAAGGCACTGAGGCAGGAACAAGCATGGCATTTATCAAGAATCAGAAACAATGTTCATGGACTGTGTAGATGTAAGAGGTGTAAGAAGAGGGTGGAAAGATGGGTGGGGCTCAGTCACATAAAGCTTTGTAAATCATGCAATGCCTGCAGGGCAGGTATGAATGGATCTATCTGTCTGTCTATCTACCTATTTATGAGACGGGGTCTTGCTCTGTAGTCCAGGATGGTCCTGAACTCATGATGAGCCCAGGCTGGCCTCCAATTCACGGCAATCCCCCTGCCCCAGTCTCCTGAGTGATGTGATTACAGGTATGCACCACCATGTCCAACTTATGCGGTGGTGGACAATCAAACTCAGGGCCTTGAGTTTGGTAAGCAGACAGCAGAACCGCTGAGGTGTGCCCCCATCCCTGGGACTTTACTTTTAACAGGACAGAATGGGGTAGTTAGGAAAACGGCTGGAGTGTGGGAGGATCATATAATCATGTTTTTAAGAGATCACTTGGCTTCTGCACAGAAAGTGAGCCAGAGGAAGCACTTTCAGAAGACAGAAAAGAGAAGTGCTTTTCTATCTGCAACACTATCCTTACTGCAGTTCTTAAACATTAATATCCATTAATTGGCCTCAGCTTGATAAGCATGACAGTGAAAACCTAGCCATTGTTCTAAGGGTTACAGGGTAGGCAGGTATCATGGTTTGGAAAGGCTCATGTACCTATGCATGCTGTATAGAGTTAGGAGGCAGGGCCTGGCTAGAAGGGGTGGGTGCTCAGGGCTTGGCTAGAGGGGCATGTCTGGGTCCGCCCTTCCTCCCTCATTTGGCTCCATCCTGCAGGCTGTGAGGAGGAACTCTGTCTCCGGCCCCGGCACCAGCCCCACCCCCCCAGCCCTGCCATGTGATTTCACCATTTCCCAGCCTCCCACAGGTGAATGGACTGTGATCTTCTGAAACTGTGAATTAAAATAAATCTTTCTTCCTTAAAGTTGGGGATACCAGGTATTATGTTCCAGAATGAACAAATAATAAGATAGTAGGGAACTTCTGCATCCCTTCCTGAAGGCACACAGCAGCATGCGCGAGCACATGGCCACTCAGCTCGCCCTAAGACACATGCCATTCTTGGTGACAACTTCCTCTTCTGTCCCTTCCTTGAGTAAAGGGGTACAGAACAACACTGCAGCAACACTGTTCCATTTCAGTGTCAGTACACACAAAGGACTCTGGCAGATCTGTGCTCGAAACGCACAGCTACCAGTAGAGAAGACACTGTAATAGAAATCACCACCAGTTAAGTGACTAAAGAAGGATTAAGATCAATACAGAGAAATGGCAGGTAATTTGTGTAGAACCACCACCTAAGTCAAGAATTATTTGGCAGAATCATTGGACACAAATTCCTAAAGGCAAAATCTTTGGATCTAGTTCCTGTACTACGTCCAGGAGAAGATGCAAACATTTAGAAGTCGCCTTAAAGCAACTCTCTCTTGGATTTCATGCTTGATATCCATTTACTTTAAGACTATAGCTGAAAGTGGAAATAAAAACAAGTGATATACCTGGTAACCAGAAGAAGGGAGCAACGTTATCCTTCTATCCACCCACCCACCTGCCCTTCCAGTGTACTGGCTCCTCCCCCAAGATCTACCAGGGGCTAATAACTGCCAGACCCTGTACAAGGCACTGAGGAGCAGGAGAAATGGGGGTCTTGGCCTCCTTAGGACTATCGAAGACGGAAACGGAATGGCTAATTACACAATTAAGTCCCCATGGAGATAAGAACCCCAAACTGAGGCCCCTGTCCTGAGCTAAAATGAAGAAATAGTAGCTAGACACATTCCAGGAACTATTTAGAGAAGACTGCACAGCTGGCAAGAGGACATTACATACTGTGCCTCACTGGCTATGTTCCACAAGAGAAAGGCAAAGGGAAGTCAAGGGGGAAGACTCAGAAATAGACCAGCTGCCCGCAGAGGCTTCCTTCACCTGTTATCAGACACCTCCTTTATGTGCCCCTCAGTCACAAGATGATGCCTCTGTACCTTGGAAGGCTCAGCCATACCTGACAGCGATGGGCTTCTTTCTCTGGGCACGTCTCCGTTTTCTGAACTCACTTTCCCAAGACCACTCTTGACATGTTCGCCATTGGGTAAATCTGTTCTCTCTGGAGTTGCCGGTTTGCTTTGTGCCTGGCTCTGCTTCAAATGACTGAACTTTGGGGATAATGCTGCCGCTTGAATCACAGGTGACTGGGGTTTTGACTGGATCGGTTTTTCCAACTCTCTGGCCTCCTGTAACTAAAAAGTAACAGATAAGGAATGAACATTATGTCAGACTGCTGTCTCAAAAATTTCCAATCAACAGGACAACAATTCTAAAAGGGAATAAACTCATGAAAACTTTGAATGCCTTAATTTCAAAGCAAATTCTAAACGCAAACTCTAAAACTCATACTAGATCCTCTCCCTGATTTTAAAATGAGAACAAAAGCACAGTACAGAGAATTCAAGGAAAGATGAGATAAACTTCAACATGCCAGTGACCTGCACATGCACTGAGGCCAACAAGAGCATTTGGAGGCCATGGCACCTGTCCCCAGCAACGGTCGGGATGCTCACCACTTGGTTTTCCATGCGGGTGAAAATGACATTCAGCATCTGGGTGAGTGTGGCCTTGGCCGTAGTCTGGTTGATGAGGTTTTTGCTGGCCAAGTAGATGTTGTAACATGTTCTCACTGTCTGTAGGATAGTGCCCTCGTGAATTTCAATGTGTGGGGAAGTCACTGCTGTCAGTAGGGCCTGAAACACAGATCAGAAACCATCACTTTCACACACATCCACTTTCTCCCTCCAGTTCCCTAGCCACATTTTTCTAGAGAATTGGGCTTCTTTTTTTTTTTTTAAATAAATGCTAATATGGCGCTTCAAACTAAATTGAACAGCTCAGTACTACTGAATTTAAAAGCAACTACTAACTCCCAGAACTCCAAATTACTTGAATTACAATTGTGTTGAAGTAGGCATTTTATTGGCTCACCTTTTTAAAAAGCCAAACTTATGTTACTGATTGAAATACTTGCAAAATAATATGCCTGCCCACAGGAAAAAATGTTCCCACTTGATCTCATCCATGTGAGTAAAAACCAGACATGCTTCTACAGGTGGTCGACCTCCCAGTTCCCTGGTGAGTCTCCAGGCTTCAGGAGAGGCACAGTTGACACTGAGCCAACCGTCACCGAGCTAGAGTATTCAGGACTTAGGATCTGGGAAGCCTGTCACACCCATTCTGCTCCTGCTCACTGACAGCAGATGGTACCACCCTATGTCAAACCAACTCTGCCAGCAGACTTGGAACAGGGAAGCAGGGTGGGGGACAAAGGGACGGGGGTGAGTTGGTGAAGAGTATCATTCCCTCTGAGAAATGTCAGGCTGGGAATCCAGATTTTCCAAGGGGAAAGACCAGACGGTTTTAAGACAATTTAATTTACAAATGATTCATAGTATTATAAGCAGAACTGTTTACTCAGAAAACACACCTGGTTCTACTTTTCTTGATTTGTGTCATGCTAATAAATTCTGACACTTAACAAAAGATCTAAGATGTGATGCTTAAATTTTTCTGCTGCAGCTCAACACCATCTGAGACAACTAACACATGGCAAGTTAGAAACCCAAATTCCCACAGGGGACCAGCTCTCTAATTCAAAATCCAGGCCAGGCAAACAAAAATACCTTTATTATTTGCAACTGAACCCCTTCATCTGTCTGAGGGCCCTGAAAACAATTACAAATGGTTTCCACAATTCTGTCGATCAGCCGCTTCCCTGGGGCTCCACTGTCGGGGGCGTTGCCAGTGATGTGTCCATATGCAATGAGTTTCTAAACATGGAAAGAACAAAGATTAGAACTTTTTGCCTGGCCAGGACCCAGGCTACCCACAATGGCAAAAGATATGAAGTGAGCATGGCTTTTAACTTCCGGTTCCCTCAGATGCCTCTGCTCCCGAGAGCCAGGCAGGCATCGTCACTCTGAGGATAGCCTTATCCCACCTCCTGGCAGCAGAAGATCCCAGTGATGGCGACAGTGTTCAACGCCAACAGCAAGGCACAGAACAAACATCACCAGCACACATCCCCTGGGTGTTAAAAACTATGTTCACTAAAGACAGAAGCGCTTACTTAGGTAACAAGGTGGACAGAGGAACTAAATGATGGCAAGTTCAGCTTCTACGTAATAAAATGGTCTAGGATTAGACTGTGGCGATGGCTATACAAGTCTCTTGATATAAGTTACGTGTCCCTATGTTAATTACATCTCAATAAAGCTATTAAACACATTTTTTTCCTTTAAATGTTCAGATATGCAAGAAACTTTTGACAACATGTTCTGTTTGAGATGAGGAAACCTAAGTACCCTCAGCAAGGGTGACACTAAGATGCTTTCTAGCACATCTTTTCATTCTTTTGGAAGGTTGAAAAGGCCTGTGTATTTTCTATTCCAAAAATTAAAGTAAAAGCAATAATTGTAATCTGCATTGCACTGTCAAACACTTGTGCCATTCAGGTGGCTGAAAAGAAGTGGCCACTTGGCTGTGCCCTCCCTGTCTGGTTTGGACAGGGGCTACCTTCAATTTCAGACTTCAGTATGGAGAAAATCTGAAAGCTGAAGGGACCTCAGAGGTCAGGATGACCACAAAACCTGGATGAATCTAGGAGTTTCTTCTGTTCTCACCTGCCAGGAATGAGCAGGGTTCTTTCAGGTGGGAAAATATGACATTTAAAATAAAAATAAAATTAAAAATCTAAAAACAAAACAAACTGACTAAGGTATGGAATGAGCTAGAAAAGTTAAAAATACTGAGTCTTGAACCTCAATCCAAGCCTACTGAACCAGAAATGTGGATGAAGAGCTTAAATCAGTTTTTCTCCAAATTATCCAGGTTATTCTGATGGCCTACTAGATAAAGGACACAGGTGCCTACTACTCTGCTTTCAGTGAACAGGCAAAGGCTTTCAAAAATTCTCTTCTATTATCTTTTTAGGCTTTTACCTGTTCCCATGTTTGCCTCTGACTGCTCAAAGCAGGTAAGAACTCCTGAGGTGGTTACCTTCAGAACTACCACCACTGCGGTTGTAAGACCTTGCAGAGTTCTGAAGGTATTTCTCCCCCCTTTTTTTTTTTTTTTTTGAGACAAGGTCTCATTCTGTAGTCCAGGTTGGTCCTATAGAGCCCAAGCTGGCCTCAAACTCATGGCAATCCTTCTTCTGCCTCTGGACAGGTGGGATTAAAGTCATGTACCAAATTTTCACAAAGTGCTAGGGAATCAAACCCAGGGCCTTGCCCATGGTAGGCAAGTACTTTAACCACTGAACTATGCCTGCAGCCTCTGAAGCCATGTCTCAATGACTTTCCCCTATCATTGCTACTAACTGCCATCATTCAATGAGCAGAAAAACAAATTAAGAGAGAGTGGCGGACAGTAGAAATAGCACCCTGTGGGCAGCTGCTATGGGGACTAGGAGCAGGAATGAGGTCTAGACACTCTGCTGCCCAAGGTCCACCCTTGAGACCCGTGCAAGAATGTGGAGTGTGAAGGACAAGTCCAGAGCCCTTCCCACAGCCCTTTTCACTGCTACAGACATGCAGGCTCCTACGCGCAAGGCCATGGCCTGGGACACGAGCTGTTTGAACATCACAGACTCAAGTCTGTGGCAGGCACTGTGATGTGAGCAGGATGGTCTACAAACTTCTGATTGTGACTAATGAGGTGCAGGTTCTTGGGGAGGGACAGAGATTCCAAACACACAGACACACACATGAGAAAGAGACAGAGAGAGAGACAGAAGGGAGGGAGGGAGGAGGGAATGAGGGAAAGAAGGAGAGGAGGGAAGGAAGAGAGGAAGGAAGGGAGGGAGGGAGGAAGAAATGGGAAAAAGAAAAAGAGACGCTCTATACAACTCCATACTCATGCTGCAAAGCAAAGATGGGGATAAGTAACTGAATATTTAAAGTCCATTTAAAAATTTAAAGTCTTTCCCCTTTACAGTTTCTTTAAAGGAACACATTAGTCTTTTAACTTGAAAAGGATTTTAAGCATGATTTTACTCCCTTATCTGTGCAGAGAGACAGGATGAGAGAAAAAGCACAGTCCCTGCATCCTGAGGGTCCTCAGGGTTCTGGTATCCTCCTCCTCCTCTATGCCAGACATTGTCCCAGGCACTGGGATCACTGGCAAGTAAGACAGATGTGATCCTGCTTCTTAGAGTTAGTTCTATTTTCCTGGGGATGGGGACCCAGCAATCCCAACATGACTAGGACCTGTAGCGCTCTGTGTGATCTGTAGACACTAACCACCATATGTCCTTCTCCTGCCCTCTGTCCACCCATGTTGTTTTAGTCCTTGGTGGTATGTGAGGGGACAGGAAGAGGCCAGAGAGGAGAGGTGTTTGGGCAGCTGGGCCATTGATACATGTTTAAGGAGACCTACACATGCAGGTTCTGCCAGAGTGGGAAGTGAGGAAAACACAAAACACTGTTAACAGGCCTTCAATAAACCTACTATACAAGGGAACACTGTTGAATGTAAACAGCAAGTTGAAGCAAGCTGTAGAAAAACTGACAATAAATAATCCCAGCTGCTAGGGAGTCTGAGGCAGGAGGATTCCAAATTCAAGGAAACCCTAGGCAACTCAGCAAGACTTGTCTCAAAAACAAAAAGGATCAGGGATGCAGCTCAGCAGTAGAGCACTTGCCTAGTATGAATGAGGCCCTGGAATTATCTCCCATACTACACATGCCTGTAGAAAGATGTACACTTGTATGTTTTAAAATGCATAAACTTAACAGTATATATTTATACAATCTTAAATTGAAGAAATATAAATATATTAGAAGAATAACTTCAAAGTTTTTTTATTAATATGTGGCCAGAAAACTAGCTTAAACAAAACAAGACTAATTTCCAAACATCTTTATTCAAGCCCTGGCGCTGGGAAGGTGTGCGGCACACTAAGTATTAAAGGAAGGAGCTCAGGGATCGGGGACTCCTTACTGTTTGACAGAAGCTGGGAAGAGGGGAGTGTCCAGGTTCCCCCGTGGGGAGAGAGGCCAGGGGCTAACTGGGCTCATGGCAAACTAAACTGGACTACTTTGCTCCCATCAGCTCTCCAACCTAGTGAATAACAAGCAACTTCATGGCTGTGTCTGTACCTGGATTCAACTGCCAAAACCAGACTCTACCCCTACACACAGCCTTCCATTCCTAAGGCAGAATTTCCTCACTTTGGGAAATTCTAGCCCAACAGGATTAGCAAGACAACTATAAAGAGGAGGCATGTTTCTTCACTCCACAGTCCAGGAACTACCCAGCCATACTGTAATGTCATACAAGGGATAACACCTTTGTATCCTGTGTACGGAACAAAGGAATCTTAGCATGCCTATTAGACTCCAGAGAATTCTAAGGAGAAAGATGACCACGTGCCATCAAGCCTAGAACCTGCAGTGGGGTGAAGTGAAGCTGGACAAACGATACACATATAAAAGTGGAGTTATAGAAACAGACTGTTTCTGGTATGAAAGAGGCAACAATCATAGGGTGAGTTATGAACAAAATCCACAATCTTTTTCCATAAAGGACAACACAGTAAGTACTGAGGCCACGTGGGGCTGCTGTCTCCACGGCAACCACTCACCTCAGGCACAGCTGCAGTAAATCAGTCTCAGATAAAACACAAATGATGCCGAGGACTGAAAATTCTCTTCCCTCCACAGACCCATGGGTTGAAGTGCTAACCCCCAGGGGGAGGGCATTTGGGAGATCATCAGGGTTTGATATGATGATGAGGGTGGGATCCCGACAATGGAGTTAGTGCTCCAAAAGAGGAGACCAGAGAGGTAGTTCTCTCTCTCAGACACATGAGGACACAGTGACATACAGCAGTCTGCAAGCCAGAGGGGGGCCTCACCAGGAACCATGTCAGCAGGGACCTTGCTATTAGACTCCTCAACCTCTGGAACTTTTGAGAAATAAATGTGTGATGTTTAAGCCACCCAGTCTATATAGAATACCAGGCTAAGACAGCTGTGTTCCAATAAAACTATTTACAAAAGCAGGCAACAGGTGGTGGCACACACCTTTAGGCCTAGCTACTCAGGAAGATAAGGCAGGGGATTTCAAATTTAAAGCCAGCTTGGGCAACTTACCCTGTCTCAAAGTAAGATAAAAACAGCTGGAGATATGGCTCAGTGGTAGAGCACCCTTGGTTTCAATTTCTAGTCTGTATTGAAAAACAAAAAGCAAGCAAAAGCTAGATTTGGCTGACTGACAGTGGCAGAGAACTCCTGGTTAGTAACATACATGCACTGTCAGGAAGTGCTAGATATCCACCCAATTCCATCACTTCCTGACCAGAGGATCTTAGAATAAGCTAGTCACTTTATCCCCTACTCACTAATTTCCTCCATTCTAAAATGAGGACGAAAAGTAATTACTGAAGGTGGCTGAGAAGATTAAATGAAGGAATGTGAGTGAAGCACCGGGCTCAGGCTGAGAGCTCAAGGCATATGAGCTGTTGCTGAGTACATCGTCACTTAACCACCAGCACCAGCTCTCAAACTAAACCTTGCCATGGGGGGAGAAAAGCTAAAATTAAACTTGGGCCAAATTCTTTCAGAAAACATTCACAGTCTCAAATATTTTGGGATAGAAGTAGGCCTTAGCCTGCCATTTAAGGATTCCTGGCTCATTAGATGTTTCACATAGGACAATCTGTACAAATTATCTTGAATAAGAAAAATCATTTTTCATTTAGAAGAGCTGGTTCTGCGCAAAAAATCTGTCATCAATTATCAAGTATATATATCAAAGAAGAGAGATTAATAGAGTAAATATTAGGTTAGGAGTGCCAAAAATGTGGCATGCCCACTGCCACTTGGCAGTCCTGTGCATCAGCAGACATAACCACTCAACAATGGCACTGTTTCCCAATACACCCTGCAGGAGGCTTCCCATGCCTTTCCAGTACAGCTCTCTAAACAATCATAAAACACAGTCAATCCACCCTTCCTGTCCCAGTGAGAAACAGTGAACTGTGGATCTCTTCTGTTTGCTTGTTTGTTTTTGAGACCAGATCTTGTTCTGTGGTGCGGACTGGACCTGAACTGCCTATGTAGCCCAGGGTGGCCTTGAACTCACATCAATCCTCCTGTCTTAGCCTCCTGAGCACTGGGATTATAAGCATGTGCCACTACACCCACTTTATGTGGTGCTGGGGAATCAAAGCCAGTGCCTTGTGCTTGCTAGGCAAGCACTCTAACCACTGATCTACACTCCAGCTCTCTTCAGTATATTTAAAAGGCTTATTAAAATTTTTAATTGATGTGGGCCACGCACTAAGGTTTAAAAAATAAAAAGAGAGAAAGAAATGTTCTGAGGTTATAAGAGGCTTCAGAAGCAGATTTTAAGGAAAAAAAATATGCATGCTGGACCAGGAATTACAAACCTACCTATAGCTCTGCTTTTGTCTTTCACTATCTGTGTATTACTAGCAATCCTAACTTCTGTATTCCGGCTACTTCATCAGTAAATATAACTGATAATGAACTTGCTTGTGCCCTAAATAGTCTATCCTTATCCTCTGTAGATTCTGTATCTCAAAAGCCCAAAGTCAAGACTTGTGAACATTTTGCAGTTACTTGTGTACATGAGCAGAACAGTGAAAAACCTGGTATTGCGTGATGCTTGCATCTAGCTCTGAGCACTCAACATGGTATTTCATTTCTCCCCCTGCAAACAAGAGGTTTTTTTTTTTTTTTTGGTTGTTGTTTTGTTCTTTGAGAATGAATCTCACTCTGTAGTCCAGGCTAGCTCTGAACTCACTATGGAGCCTACACTGACCTCAAACTCATGGTGACCCTCCTGCCTCAGCATCCCAAGTGACAGGATTACAGGCGAGCACCACCATACCTGGCTTGTAAGTATTTTTCTTGCAGTAGATTAAGTGCCACATTTTCCACATTTTTGTCCTTCTGCTATTTGAAATGGTCCCTTGGTATGTGATCAATTATTTTCTAGTCTTTAAGAGCAAGTAGGTAGTGAAGTACATTCTGGAGAAATGATGTAAGTTAGGTAAGTTTTATGCAAGTGTGTGTTACAGTGCTGCTGGACAGAAGTTCAATGCTAATGAGTTAACAATACATTAAATAAGGCACCTTTAAACAGAAACACAAAGTACAAAGCTATAGCCTCACCAGTTGATGGAACTATTGTGACTAAAGAATCACAGGGGCTGTGGACATAGCTTAGGGGTTAAAGCAGTTGCCTAGCAAGCGTAAGGCCCTGGGTTCAAATACACCACATCATATAAGTGTGATATGATGGCTTACAGCTGTAATCCCAATACCTGAGAGAGGCTGAGGCAGGAGAACTGCCTTGTGTCGAGGCCAACCTGGGATACGTAGTGAGTTCAGGACCAGCCTAGACTACAGAGTGAGACCTTGTCTCAAAAAAAAATATATATATATATATATAAAACATAATAATAATAATAATAAATCAAATCACAGGAACCTTATCCTATATTTCTTCTAAGAGCAATGGCTCAGCACTCAGTAAATCATGTTCACAGTGACGTTATAGATACAAATAACATATGTGACTGCATTTCTATACTGGGTACTATGACTTAATGCTATAAGAAAGAGGCTAAAGAAAAGTGTCTTATGTGCCTGTGTACACGGGACATTCCAATTATTATTTTTTTGAGATAGGGTCGCACTCTAGTCCAGGCTGGTCCTGAACTCACTATGTATCCAGAACAGGCTCATACTCATGGCAATCCTCCACATCAGCTTCCTGAATTACAGGCTTATGTGCTGCTGGGGAATCGAACTTGGAGCCTTATTGCTGTGCTATTCCTTTAGACCAGAACATTCTGATTAATGCTAAAGATTTCATTCAGAAAAACATATGCAAAAAAACCAACAACAAATAAAGATTTCTGGGGAACCAATTTTCACTTTACCTAAGGAGTTCAGAGCCCTCTTTCTTCTCTCCCTATGATACCACCACAAAGAATATGCTGACGTGTTCTTTCTGTATCACCTCTAAGGGCAATCTGAGGACCAGGGCCATGACCAGCAAGGCTCTGCACAAGAAGTGCTTGTGGCCTGTGAGAACCCCCTTATACCATCAAATTTAAAGGTGGTACCTGCAAGCAGTCAAGAGATGTGCTGACCACACGAGGGGACTTGGACTGGCAAGCTAACTCAAACGGAAGGAAATATTTGTCAGCTTCGATGAAGTTTGCCTTTGGTGGGGCCGCAGCACCAAGCCTAAGGGAAAAAGCAGGAGAGGCGAAGAAGAGAAATGGAAAAAGAAAAAAAGAAATTAAGAAGCTTGCTTTCTCTGCACTAACTTCTCATTCCACTGGAAATCATTTGGTTAAGAGTGCCTGGGCTTGGGGGAACAGCACAGTGATTACAGCGCTTGCCAAGAAGCTCATCACACTGGGTTTGATTTTCCAGCACCACATAAGCTGGGTATGGGCACATATCTATAATCCTAGCACGTGGGAGGCTGAGGCAAGAGACCTGCTATGAATTCAAGGCCAGCCTGGGCTATGTAGTGAGTTCAGGACCAGCATGTACTACAGAGTGAGACCCTGTCTCAAAACAGTAAGATAAAATAAAATTTAAAAAAATAATAAAGAGCCTATAAGCTCTATAAAACTTTATCTTGGGACTCACCAATTAAAAGGTAAACACATGCAACTTTAGGAAAAAAAAAACATCAAAGGACCACGTGCAGAGAGCAAGGGCTCTGATTAGTGAGCTAAATCAACAGAATTACAGAAGACAGGCTTCAGCTATACTTCTAAAGCGAGCGTCTCGCTTTAGTACCATGAAGCCTGGGAGCAGACGTTCACACAGCCAGCTGCTCTCAGTACACATGCCAAGCAAGAGACAAGAGCTCTGCCTCTTAAGAGGCCGTACAATGGCATTCACCTGACCTTCCAAGTATGAAGTACTAAGCTGGAAACCTACCAATGTAGCACTGGTTCAGACACAGGGAGTTAGACTGTGTACCCTCCCTGTGCTGCAAGAGCGTCTACAGCTCCAAGGATCGGAACAGGAGAGAACATGCAAACGAGAATGGCCACATGGGTGCAGTGGCACACACCTTTCACCCCTGTTAATTTGCGAGGCTGATGCAGAAGGACTACAAGTTCAAGTCTGGCCTGGGCAACTTGGGGAGAGGCCATCTCAAAAAAGAAAAAACCAATGGGTAGGGACACAGCTCCATGGTACAGTATTTCCGGGTTTGCTCTCCAGTTCTGCCAATACATAAATAAATAGAAATTTAAAAAGAAAAAAAAATGGCTACTACCTGCCCTTTCATGCTATATTTTAGCCAGGAGAAAGTGCTATGACTTACCTCTGCTTCTCAATTTCTGCTTTTATTTCATCTGGTGGGAAAGAATGAAAAGTATGTTAGGAGCATGCAACAATTATGAAAAAAAATTACTATAGGTATTCAGAAACCATTAAAAAGAATGCATATGAGTGTCCTTCCTTCCTTCCTAGTTTTGCTCTATAGTCCAGGCTGGTTTTGAATTCAATATGCAGCACAGGCCAGCATAAAGCTCATGGAAAATCCTCCTACCTCAGCCTCCGGAGTGCTGACATTAGTTTGCCCAGTTTATGTGGTACTGGGGAATTGAACCCAGGACCTTGTGCTTGCTACACAAGTGCTTTTAATGCTGAGCTACACCTCCCATCCCTACTTAGGAGATTTTTATATTTTATTTTATTTTTGAGACAGGGTCTTGCTTCATAGAACAGGCTGGTCCTGAACTCACCAAGTAGCCCAGACTGACTCAAACCCATGTCAATCCTTCTGTCTCAGTCTCCCAAGTATCATGATTATTACCAATGTGCAACTTATGTAGAGCTGGGGAATTGAACTCAGGGCCTTGTGCTTGCAAGGCAAGCACTCTTAACTGCTGTGCTATTTCTCCAGCCCCATGAGATTTTTAAATGCTGAAATTTTGATAGTAAGTGAAACAAGTAATTATAACAGCAGAAACAACAGCTAACACACAGCAGTTGCTATGTGCTATGCATTACTATATGTTTTACTTCAGGGAAGACCACAGTCATATGGAGTGGGTACTATTATTTCCACCTTATTTAGAATAGGGATTTTCAGCCTAGACACTAATATTTCAGGACCTCTAACTCTATTATGGAGTTGTCCTGTGCATGGTTGGATGACTAGCGTGCCCTGCCCTCCCACCCACAGAAGCTAGCGGCATTTGCCATTCTCGTGCAGTCTTCGATAACAAATGTGTCTCTGACATTGCCCAGGGTACCTGAGCAAAAATCCCTATCATGAGAACTAATGATTTTAAATGAACAATCAGAAAAAAAAAAATAACTTGCCCACTGTTACACATCAAGAACTGGAAAAACAGAGTTTGAATTGAGACATTCTGATTCCACAATTCACACTCCACCTACTTCACTCAGTAGAAAGTATGTTACTGGGAGCTAATGCAACTTCCTGGTAAGAGAATGTCTCAGTTCCCTCCTATTGCGGTGACAACACCCTATATCCACAATTCAAGGGAGGGAGGATCTATTTAGCTCAGAGTTTCAGAGGGTCTCTCAAACATACAGTCCATTCATGGCCAGTAGGCTCAGGGGCTGCTCACCCCACTGCAGAAGGCCAGTGAGGGAGACGTCACCTGAGTCTGGGGACTCAGACAAGGCCAGAGCTTCTCCAAGGAAAAAGCTACAACTATGTTTCTTTTTCCTTTCTTTGATTACTTCAAGTTCCTAGCTGGGTCCCCACACCCACAGTGGTCCACAAGTAAGTAACACATACCTACAAGCTCTGCCCTGAACAACCCCCAATCTCAACAAGTTGACAAAAATCTTTCCAGACCAAACCCCAAGCATCTGCCTCTTACAGCCAGGCCTTACCTCCCAGCAGCACACAGTTCCAAAGTTATCTAGCTACATCCAAACACATGAGGCTTTGGGGGACACTCTATATCCAAACACTATTAGAGAGTAATATCTCATCTGTGCAAAATTATGAGTGGAAGCTTGGATACTGTCTCAGTCACTTCTTCGTTGCTGTGACTTAATACCCAACACCCACAAACTTAGGGAAGGAAAGGCTTATTTTAGCTCACAGTCTCGAAGGTCACAGTCCATTCAGGGGCGGCCAGCAACAACTGAAGTACATGGCAGAGAGAGAGGTGGAGGCAGCTTCCCCGACAAACAGGAAGACAAACCGAGGCTAGTTGAGACTAGCCCCACATTCTCTAGGAAGGCAGGTGCAGCTTATGTATCCTTTCAGGTCGCTGCCCAGCAACCAGTCCCACCTGCAACCAGGTGTGGCCAATACACACCGTTAATCCTAACTTAACTGCAATCCACCCATCCACACCAGACCCCAATCCACCAACATCACACGGTTCCATTAAAATACATGAGACTTTTGGGGGACACCCCAGATCTTAACCACAACAGATACAGATGCAAGAAAATAAATGATGTTATTTCAGTTACTGACAAGAAAATAACTGAATCAACTAACCCTCTAAGGAAGGAAATACAGCAAAATATTAAGCTTTAAGTAGTGGGATGAAACCTCTGTCCTCAAGAAATGCCCAGATGACTACTGACTTTGCTCATGGACCACACGGCCTGTGTCCACACCGGGTCTGTTGAGGGGAATCCATGTACCTTATCCTTCAAGGACAAAGATCCTTTAAGGAAGAAGCCCCACCCAGCTTCAATTAACAGAGGCCTGTGTGTCTGTCAGAGTGGCCGACAAGGCTGGTGGCCAAGCTTTCGTCTTTCAGCATCCAGACCCATGACACTAAGGCTCTGTCTGCTTAGATGACAAGATTGTAACACGTAAGAGGGGCACAACTGCCCAAAATCAAATGCAAGGCTTCCTTCCAGTCATGATTACCTTGTTAGACCTTGATTTAAACGCTCAATATATCATAAGCAACCAGGCCCTTGTTAGAGACCAGGCTAGCATTTGAGCTCAAAAACAACATCTGTTTCAAAATGTCACTGGGGCCACTGCATTAAGCCATGAATCAATCACCTGAATGGCCACTTACCATATACATAAGGTATAAGGTACTAAAAATGAAAAAGCAAACGCAGAGGTTATACACAAAGGCCTATGCAGGATAGGCAAGAAACCGAAACCGGAATCACGGCAGCTGTAAGATATGAGGGCAAGGCCTCCCTCCCCATTCACCCAATAAGGCAAGACGCACAGCAGCTTCTCACACCAGCTGACTAGTACTGGTCCCTGGAGAGATACTGAATCTAGGGGGTCCATTATCAGATTTTCCCCTCCAGAGGTCAATAATCCACACTTTACATGAAATCTCAGTGCGCAATTCAAAGCAATTTCAATTGTTTTTAAATATTTATTTATTTTTGAGACAGGGTCTCACTCTGTAGTCTAGGCTGGTCCTGAACTACCTATGTAGCCTAGGCTGGCCTTGAACTCACAACAACTGAGTGAATATGTCCTCAACAGTTTCTTCTTTCTTAAAATATACTATAATTCAAATAAGATTGACTTGTGGCTCGAGGCATAGCTTGGTAATTAAAGTGCTTACCTAGTAAGCTCAAGGCCCTAGGTTAGATTCCCCAGCACCAAATACCAGGATTTTGGAGGCTGAGGATTGCCTTGAGTTTGAGGCCAGCCTGGTAGTGAATTCAGGACCAGCCTGGACTATGCAGTGAGACCCTGTCTGAGGAATAAAAGAAAAAGAATGATTTTTCAGGCTGCCCTGGCTCTAAGCCACTAGTTTGCAACCTGTTTTAAGGAATAGGGAAGAGCCCAGGAGAAAGTACTTCACTGGCTGAGAAGCAACTGTGGCAGTAAAGTGGCTTTTGAAGACTACATGAGGACAAAATACCAAGCCTTGTACAAGCTGAAAGAGCTGAAGAGAAAAGAACAATTAGGGAGCCAGAGGACCAGAGTTCAAGGCCAAATTCTGCTATAAATTTTAAAGATAAAGATGCAAGACACAAGGGGAGGCGGGACTCCAGAGCCTGTGTTCTTAACTTCTAGGGTCCTTAACTTTCAAATAAACTCATGGAATCTATAAATACAAATGTAGAAGAGCAGAAATATGTGGTTTTAATAAGAAGCCTCAAGTGCTGCAGCTACACATAGTTGAAATCAGTGACGCTTTTCCCACTCTACCATCTTCCTTATAACCTCGGCTCTGGAGTTTCCTGGTCCTCTCTCCCAGCCTGCTGCCACATGACCAGGGGAGTGCACCCTGGTTTTTAAGTGGGAGAAAGAGAGGCTGATGTAACTAGCTGCTGCCGCTGGAGCAGCAGTGGGACCCAGTAGCTGCACAGAGCAGCCCTCTCTCATGAGCTACTGCTACAGGGAGCCCAGAAAACCACAGCTGTTAATCCCGTGTTCACAAATTTTCTGTAGATTTCTTATTTATTTATTTATTTATTTTTTGAGACAGGGTCTTGCTCTGTAGCCTAGGCTGGTCCTGGATCCACTCTGTAGGCCAGGCTGGCCTTGGACTCAAGGCAATCCTCCTGCCTCAGTCTCCTGAGTGCTGGGATTACAGGTGTACACCATCACACCCATCTTGTATGGTGCTGAGAAATCAAACTCAGGGCCTTGTGCTTGCTACTGCTAGGCAAGTGCTTTAACTGCTGAGCCATTCCTCTAGCCCACAGATTTCTTAATTTATCCTTAAGTATTCCCACAAGAATTAGGGATGGTTGCACTTTATAAACTACTTTTTGTTGGGGAAAAAAAATCCTGAAAATCCTCTGTAGCGGTCCAGTTGGTACAGCACCTTAGTAAGGGAGGGAAGAAGTCCGAGAGCAGCAGGACAGGGCAGCCTGTTTCCGCCCACATAGGAGCAGACCACTCTGGTTGCTGCTGTGAGTCTGAGGGACAAGTGGCCAAGGCAGAAGCAGGGAAACCAATCAGGGGGCACCTGCTCATGGTCCAGGGCTGGGACCAGGAAGACAGAAGCATCAGTCTGAAGCTCAAGCTAGTGCCATTTTTACCTGCTAGAACAGTCTAAAGAGCAGTTGTGGTGTCATATGGTCTCACTTAATAGCTGAGTTCTGGGTATATTTAGGTAATACAATTGTTTTTCCTACAACGAAAACGGATTAAAAAAGAACCAGGGAAAAGTCCACGGCAGGGGACACCACAGCCCAGCACAGCCTGGTGTAGTGGGAAGAGAACATGTGTGAGATTCGGGAAGAAGCTGTGTCCAACATCTGACATGCCATATTCTAGCTAAACGATGCCATGTGGGTTATCAAACCTTCCTGGGTCTTCATTTCCTACTGTAAACATTTTGGGTGACAAAAAGTAGCACGAGGGCTCCGGGGACTGACTGTAGGAGCACTCGGGGGAAGATAAATCTCCTTAGAGCCCCAAGAGGCATCTGGTCAGATCAGTGACTAGGGCAATGTCCGGCACACTGCAGGTGGCCAGCACATCAATTCTCTTGTTCTTATCCTGAAACAGGAGCTGATGAGAGTGCAAAATCTCTAGTGCCACTGGCGGAGCTGAGCCAAGCCAGGGAAGGAGTGAAGTGAGCTGCCCCACAGTGGCCACTAGCAGCAGCTGACTGTTAGCAGCAGGTGCTTATTCCACCCTAACCACAGCCCAGGATGGCAAGAACATGGCAATCATCCGTGCGGTGAGGAATCCAAGCCAGCAGGGAGAAGCCACTGGCCCGGACACAGTCGGGAAGGACTTGACAGTGAGGCTCCACACGCAGCTATCCATTGTGGGGCGCGCCCCACCCCCCTGAGGAGGCGAGGAGCAGCTGGCAGGGCACACCTGCGGCATTGTACTGCTCCACATCCCAGAAGTGCTGCATTCCCAGCTGCCAATCAGAGCAATAAATGAGCAGGCACTGGCAGCATGGGGTGGGACAGATACAACTGGAAAGCCGGTTTTGCCAGGGAATTATTTCCGGGTGTCACCACCACTGACACACCCCATTCAGCAATTCTGTCACTGGCCCACTTGTTCCCTCCCACTCCCAAAGTGAGTCCAACAGCGACCATTACCACCCTCACACCCAGCCTGCTAAACAATCCTGCCAGTGGCCAATGTCCCTTACTCACACAATGTCCCTCCAAACACCTCACAGCCCACCCCTACCTCCAATACAAATAAACACTGATGTGGGATTCTTTTACCTCACCCTCTAATCACCTTCCCCTCCACTCCAAGCCAGCCTAGGATGGCTGGCAACCCTGAGTCTGGCCCACATGTGTAACTAAAGCACGTCCAGCTTCCTCCTGTTCTCTGCCTGCAGTCTCCCTTCTTCCCAGATGACCCTCCGAAGTGCTCCCAGGAGGACCTTACACTGGCCTGTCAGGCACGGCCATGAACAACTCATCAGCTTTCTCCCTTCCGTGCTTCCCAGGAAGGATCTTATTAGCAGGACTGATAGCAGAAGGCAGGCGATCAATAGCCTCTACCTCTTCTGACCTTTGGTCTTCTGGCAAAATTCCAAATTTAGATTCTACTACTGTCCTCATTTGTCTGTCTCAACCCGAGCAGACCTCTGGTGACAGGGATGCCAGCAGGTCTAGAAAGTGCCTTCACCAACCTCACAGGGAGCCTAAGATATGGCCAGTTAATCCCATCTTCCCAGCTCTCCACCACCACTGCTATAAACTACTCTCCTCTAATAGCCCAGGTCTCCCATCTTAATAGCCACATGACCTCACTCTCCTTTCCTCAGAACTGATGGAGAGCCTCCCACATCACTCAGCAATTAGAAGCTGCCACAGGGAGGAAGATTTCCTTAACTTCCTGTTAGCAAACCACAAACTGACCTACTTCATTTATTTATTTCACTTTTTTTTTTGAGACTGTCTTGCTCTGTAGTTCAGGCCTGACTTGAACTCATTATGCAGCCCAGGGTGGCCTCAAACTCATAGCAATCCTCCTTCCTCAGCCTCCCAAGTGTTGAGAGTACAGATGTGAGCCACTGTGTCCCCAAACTGATTTATTTTGTACACTCCTTCTACCCTTGCCTGCCGAAAGGGTTGATGCCCCCTCCAGGCACCCCCTCCCTGTCCCCGCCTGCCATGTCAGGAACTTCATGCCCTCTAAACTACAAAGAACCTGACCACTCTCAGCACAGGGCACCACGATGGTCAGCCTACATGGACCACAGCAGTCTCTAGATCTCACTGTGTTGGTTCTCCCATCCCTCCTGTCCTACAGCTTTTCTCTACACAGCAGCTAGAGGGATCTCTTCACAGTAAAAGTCTGATTACATTACGCATTTGCTCAAAACTCTCCGACAACCTCCTCTTGTCCCACTTGCAGCAGATGCCAAATCTACTTGGCCTGCAAACCTCTGTGACCCGACACTCTGCCATCCCTGTGGTTTTCCTGGACGCCCTCCTTCCCCTGGTATCCCCATGGCTCACTCCCTTTAGTGTGGGGTTCAAATGTCCCTTCAGATAAGCTGGGCGTGGTGGCGCACACCTGTAATACCAGCACTCGGGAGGTTGAGGCAGGAGGACTGCCGTGAGTCCAAGGCCAGCCTGGGCTCTGAAGTGAGTTCAGGATCATCCTGGACCACAGAGTGAGACCCTGTTTCAAAAATAAAAAAAAAGTCCCTTCACAGAGATCTCCCCTCACCAGTGAAAACTGCCATGCCAACCTCTCCCTGTCCCTCTATATCGCAACACCTTTATTTCTTCATTTGCCCTGATTTATTTCTCTAATCTTTCTTCCTAGTGTGTTACATACTGTGTACCACACAGACTTATCTGTCTTCCCAGTAGAACATAAATGCTACGACAACGGAGCCTCTGCTATACTCACCACTGGATTCTCCAGCACCTACAACTCAAGCACCCAGAGAATGAGTGCTTAGTAGTTTCTGTTCAGTGAGTAAGTAAATTGTGCATTCTCTTTCTTGCATTAATCTTTCCCTGAACTGGCTTTCTTCACAAATGACAGTTAAACAAGTTCAAGTCTCTTTTACCTTTTAAAAAAAATTGTTCCACGAGCCACACCTCTCTCCTCTTTATAGCACAGCCAAAGCTGGGGCAAGCGTTGTCTGTCCTATTCCGTCACCCGCCACTCCCTCCTCCGCCCACTCCAATCTGCTTTTGCCCGCACCACGCCACCAGGACTGCGCAAGTGATGGCCACCGACAACCCGCATGCCTCCATATCTGATGGGCACTTTTCCAGTCTTCATCTGACTTGACCTTCCGGCAACATCTGACCTTCCTGACCTTCGGCTCCTTGAAACTTCTCCACTTGTGGATTCGTGACTGCATACTTTCTCATCCATCTCTGTTTCTTGCCCCTCTATGCACTCCTTCCACTGCACACCTGGCCTCATCTGTTCAGCAGGAGTATGGGGGTCCTCAGGCCCAGGTCCCGCACCACTCCCCACCCTGCCTACTTTCTTACCAGGCCCTCAGTTTCCACCTAGACTCCTGATGACCTCGGACTCTGTGATGTCCGGCCCTAGCCTCTTATTAACACCAGACCCATAAACCCGGCCACTTCCTATTTCTTGCATGCAGTGGGATGCAAGGCAGAGCCAAGCCCCAACTCAGATCAACCTCCCCAAACCCCTCCATGTGTCTCTTCCATCAGGAATCCAAGTCAACCTTCATGGCCCTCCGCTTCCCGTGCACTTACTGATCCATCACCAGGTTTCTCAGCTCTCCTTCCTGACCACATCCAGAATCCATTCACTGTGTTCTATTTCTGCTCTTACCATTCTAAGCTATTATGATCTCTCACTTGCCTGATAGTAACTGCCTCTTTGCTGGTCCCCAGCCATACCTCTGGTCCTCCTCTAAGATGCTCTGAACACAGCAGCCCAAGTGATCTTTTCAAAGCATAAACCGGACCCGCCTATCACCTTCTTCCTGTTCAAAACTCTTCAGTGTCACCCCCGTGCCTCTGACCTCAAGGATCAATCCTCACTCTGACTTCCAAGGTTCACTATGGGACTCTGGCTCAGCGCTCTCATCTCATCCCAAAACTCACTCTCACTTCACTCCCTATACTCTAACCTCAAGAGGCCTTTCTGTTTCCTGTCAGGCTGCTGTTCTCTCCAAGGAAACTCACTTGCACCCCAACTTACTGACTTTCTCTTTTGGTCCTGGGGACTGAATCCAGGGCCTTTGCACAGAGCTCATCCCCAGCCCATCTTAAATTTTGTTTCAGATATGGCTGAACTAAGTCACTAAGGTGACTACACTGGGCTCAAACTTGACATTCTCCTGCCTCGGTCTCCCTGGTTGCTGGTATTACAAGTATATACCACTACAGCAATCTAATGACTCTGACTCACATGCCGTCTCAAACCTTCTTCTGGGAGTCCTCCCCCACCCCTATGCTGTTTGATGTGACCTTCAGAGCGTGGCTTCTCCCTTCAGAACTGCTCAGGCTGCCGGTAGGTCCCACAGGGTCTGATCATGTGAACACCACCAGTCTCCACCATGGCACCGCAAACTCCATGAGGACAGGTTTTTGTTGGATTTGTTCCCCTTGTACCATGACTTCAGCAGTGGCACTCAAATAAGTATCTTCTCAAGGCTGGTTTAGTCAACAGATAAAAGAACTATGTACAGAACAAACAAGATGACCATGTTCTAGTGCTGAGGGAAAAGTTAAAAATTTTACATTGCAGCACACGGTAGCTGTTTTCCCCACAAAACTATGAAACCTAATAAATGACCAAGCTAAAAAGCTTGTTAACCACCAAAACAGTAAACCAAAACAAGCCTCTTGTGGGAAGACTCCCGTAATAAATCAGCAAACATATAACTACTTTCTAAGGTATCTTCACTGGAAAGAAAGCCGAGTAATTTCCTGGCAGGCGCCCTAAGCCTGGAGAGCACGGCGAGAGCTGAGCAGAGCACGGCGAGAGCTGAGCAGAGCACCAAGCTCCTCATACAGTAGACTCGCACCCTTGCTTCGCAGGTTCACTCTTCCCCATAAAGCACAGGCTGGCTGCCTCCCCTAGCACTGCTGCAGAATCTCCGGAGATGTCCAAGCACAGGACAGAGGCCTCAACTCATTCAACCAACCACTTACTTTATCCCAACACCAAAGCTTGCCACAAAGTCTGTAAACTAACAGAGACGGGAGAGAGCCAGAGCCCTCATTTACCTTCTGCTTTAAACACACACACCGCCAAGGCTTCCAAATGCTAAGAGGTCATGTGCGAGATGCCAGGTCTGTGCTAGTTGGGTTCTGCACTAGCTCACTTAACCTTCAAGGTCAGGAAACTGAGGCTTAAAGGAGCCCAGTGGCTAACCCAGGTTCACAGGACTACCAATAAACTCAGTTCTAAATAAATTCCCATGACCCCCCACCCCCGCACCCCCAAACAACAGTTCTCAATCATCAGTGACAAGTGAATTTTTTGCTGTTGCTTCTAAACAGACAACCTCCTTCTGAAGAAGCACCATAAAGCTTTTCAACAAAAACCATTCTGCCAAGGTCATAAGCCCTGCTATTTCTCAAAACTTCCATGAAGTACAGCACCTGTAGACAAAATGCCTAAACAAAACACCAGAATTTGCTAAAATTAAAGGCTTTACTTGGGATAGCAGTTCAACTTAATGCTGTATTTTATTAAAAATACCAATTTAGAGATATTTTTGATAGTTTTCAAATTTCACACAACATTCTTCCCAAGGAATAAAATAGTATTTTTGGTTGGGGAGGATTTTAGTGTCTAGGATTGAGCCCAGGGCCTCACACATGCTAAGCACATACTCTAACCACTAAGCTATGTCTCCAGCCCGAAATGTTGACCGTTTCATGCATATTAACAACTGGAGTCAGGACTGCTGGTGCCCACCTGCAATCACAGCACTCGGGGCTGAGGCAGGATGACTGCTGTGAGTTCGAGGTCAGTCTGAGCTATGCATTAAGTTTGGGACCAGCCTGGACCCTGTCTCAAAAAAGCAAAACACAAAGGGTCAAAGGAACGGCACAGTGGTTAAAGCACTTGCCTAGCAAGTGCAAGGCCCTGAGTTCAATTCTCCAGCACCATGTAAACTGGGCGTGATGGTGCACTCCTGCAATCTCAGTACTAGGGAGGCTGAGGCAGGAGGATTGTCATGAGTCCAAGACTAGCCTAGGCCACTTAATGAGTTCTGGACCAGTCTGGGCTACAGAGTGAGATGCTGCTTCAAAAAAACCAAAAAACTAAGATGTATAAATATGCTCCCTTAACTGGCTATCTCCCCAATGACATTTAGACAAGCCAAAATATTTTCTACGCTTAAGCAGAGAGACAAATACTTCCACTTCCCATGAGCCCCATCTCCCTCCTCTTGGCAGCACAGCCAAAGCCGGGGCACGATGTCTATGGTCTCGCCTGTTTCCTCACCTTCCACTCTCACTCAGCCCATTCCACACTGCTTTCACCTGCATCACACCACCAAGGCAGCTCAAGGGATGACCTCCAGCGACCAGCATGTCTCTGAATCCCATGCATTCAACAGTAAGAGTAGCACATCATAGATAGGTTTTCTACTCTATGTGTTAAAAGAGACATGTGCTATACACAGTGTGCTTTCCCACCTGGCTGTGCAGAGGTGAGCAAGGTGCTCTCTGAGCCTTGGTTCCATACTGCTTTCAGATCCCAAAACAGACTTGACTTAGGGCCACAGAGTTTACTGATGATGATGAGATATATCTGAAAAATTTAACTCCAATGAACCTTATGGAAAACCAGCTCTGCATCCTCACTTCTTTCAATTTGGTCCTTAAAATAAACTTAGAGTATATGTAATAAAAAGCTACAGAAAAAAAATGCTGTATCTTTTTGGACTAGAGGCTTTCAAATACATCTTTAATTTTCAGCTACAGAAAATATGGTCTCTTTACTAAAATGCTGTTGCAGTCCAATGACTATTTTCAAAGACTTCATCAGCATTTTACATACAAGAAAATTTCACAGAGATGCAACAAGCAGATGTGTCTAACCTGTGGCCTGGCACTCACTGTACTCATTTATTTATTTATTTATTAATTATTTGCAGTGCACTATGCTACACTGCCAGCCTATGTTTTGGTTTTTACTTTGAGACAGGGTCTAAGTCCCTAAGTTTCCCAGGCTGAGTTTGAACTTGTGATCCTTCTACCTCAGCCTCCCAGAGTGCTAAGATTATAGGTCTGTGCTTTGTTTTTATGAAAGAAATTGTATCAGGCCACATATATAGTTAACGTACATATGTAAGTACTAAGACTCCCTTTCTACACATTTTCACTACAATGTTTAAAAAAAAGCACATGGGAAAAAAAAGTGGTCAAAAACAAAAATCAAAGTAACAAAAAAATCCCCAAACAGTCAGCAACCAAGTTTGACACACCTGGAATGAGGCATGAGAGTAAGAGTGGCAATTTTGGGCTCTGGAGCCAGGCTGCCTGCATCCAAACCATGGCCCTATCTCCTACTGGCTCAGTTTCCCCAGCTAGCTAGCTTACTTAACTATTCTGGGACTTAACGTAAGAACTAAAAACTAAAGCTCACGGCACTATGCCTTATACTCAGAAGTGTTTAGTCCATGTAGGTATCACCAGATATTATAAAACATGTGATTACAAAGTCACTCAATTTCACACGAAAAATATTCATGTGTTTACCGGGTTTTTTTACTACTTTCATGACTGCGAATGACAGCTTGAAATTAAAGCACTCTGCCCTTACTCAGCACTTGGTGCACATAAAATAAAGTACTACTTTATTTTCATATGTATATATGAAGAGAAGATTCAGTTAGGCTGTAGACAAATTTTTCTATAATCAATTTCAAAATATTTTTTGTCAAGCCTCCAAATTCCATACAGTTTAAGAGTAGCAACATAACTTAAAGTGATATCAAGAGAAAAGACGAGCCTTAAGTAAGACAACTGTAAGAAAGAGATTTTCAGAATGTAATAGTATTCCCAAAGAGAGAGCTGAAAGGTTGAAGATTATTCACACCAAAGCTTCATTAACAGGACAGACAGGAACAACCCTTGAGTAACAACTACTCTCAGGCAGTCACGATTTTTCTCAATAAAAGACCTACTAGGACAATCACCTATCTGAGCATTTGATATTTAGAGCAGCTGGGTTGCTGAGATTACTCCATATCTGTTACATCCTGATTATCACTACTTTAACAAGGGACAATCCCTGTCTTCATTGAGCCTGGCAAGTTAGCGCGCCAAAAACCAAGTCTTTTGGTCATGTAATTACAGTCCCATTTGCAAAAATAACCTGAGCAGTAAGCCAACCAACAAACCTTAAGAGTATCAAACCAGAGCAAGTAGGTCTTGCAGCTTGTCACAGCTTCAATTAAAATAATAATCACAACAGCAACAACTGAATACTCACTATGTGCTAAATTCTTTGTATATGACCTAATCCTTCTGGTAGTCCTATGAGGAATGTGTAAGTAACCTATCCAAGATCACAAATACAGCAAATGGAAGGCAAGGAATTTGAACCTAGGAAGTCTTGAGTCCTAGAGGTCACACATGCACAGGATACATACCTTGCATCCTCGATCGCCTCCCTCAGTAGGCTACAACAGTTGGGATCCTATCACTGAAACTGTTTCCTGAAAGGACTCTCAACCAAGCAGTTCAACTTTGAGCAGTTACAGTTCCTCTCATCAATATAAACAACAATTTACACTGGCTCTTCTCAGCTATTTTTCAAAAAAAAATTTTTTTTCAGACAGTCTTACTCTGTAGTCCAGGCTAGTCCTGAACTCACTACCTAGTCCAGGCTGCTCTAGAACTCACAGCATTCCTCCTGTCTCAGCCTCCTGAGTGCTGGGATTACAGAGATGCACTTCCACGCCCAGCTAGAATGTGGTTCTGGGAGAATCAAACTTGGGACTTCGAGATACCTAGGCAAGTGCTCTATAATCAGTGAGCTATGCCTCTAGTCCCCAATTTCCTCTTCTTAAATGGGTATCACTGGACACAAGAATGGGCCTTGAGAAACAGAGCAGGAAGCCACCAAGTATTTTCCAGTGTTTTCTACTGTTCATGAAGCAGAAGTAGCCATTCCTACTAAGGAGCAATGCCAGGCAATTACTCTTATAAGACAGCCACTGTGAATAAACACTGTGGTGGTTCATATTCTGCTACTGGAATGATGTCTCATCACCACCAACGACAATGACGAGCCACCACTCCAATTTGCTACTACTATAATCTGTAGTCAAATTACTTCTATCTAGACCATTTCTTACAACTCACTAAAAAATACATGCATTCTACATTTACAGTTGGAAAACTCTGAAATTCGAAACAAAAATATGATCAATCTAACGAAGCAATGTTATAACCCTTCCCAGCCCCCACGACAACTTTCTAAGTAGGTTACAACGATGTGACATAACAATTTGGTGAAATTTTTACGTTAATATTTCTGAATGAGAAGTGAAAACGTTTCTGCCACGTAACTATTTTGAAACTTCCACAACCCTCAAAGTGGTAGAGAGGAAAGAGTTCAGGCACATTCAGTGTAGAGTTATAAATACCAGGCTTCTGCCTAACCAACATACTGCTTTGAAATGCTTATCCTACACTCCTCATTAAAAAAAAGAAGTCCCATTGGGCACTGAAATAGAAAAGCTTTAAAAATCACAATCTCAGTAAATTCCTTACAAAGCTCCTAAATTTCATAAGACCAGTTTCCAGATTATCTAGGCAACAACCACCTCTAGAGCAAGTTTGAACCTCGAGGGAGAGTCTGGGATCCTTCTGATGAAAGCTATGCTCCTTCCCCGGAAAGCGCAAAGTTCACACTTTGCTTCCCAGCCCCAAGAGGAGAACTCTGATCTATACCTTGCACCAAGGGAAGGGGGTGAGGTGATGGCTATTTCAAGCTTTCGACAGAAGATCAACCATTCCATTTAGCCAGTCAATTTGTCAGAAAAAAAACAGGCCTTTTCACAGTTTCTACACCAAATCCTCTGGGGTAGTGATTAGCTTGAAGAAAGCTCTGGTCAAATGTATCGATCCTGCCCGTCCCCAATTCTTTTTCTCCTGAAACGACATGGTGGATACTCCTTGCCTTTCCTTACCAAGCTCTCATGTCACATTCACAGAAAGACGACTTTTCTGACCCTTCTGTCTACAGCAGTCTCAACCTCTTGTCCCTATTGCCCTTTTATTGCCATAAGCTTATTTACCAGTATTCAAAAATAGCTTATTCATTACTTACTATATCTGCTCTATTTAAAGTACATACTTCACAGGGGGCAAGGACCTTGGTGGCTTTGTCCCCCACTGAGTCCTCAGTGCCTGCTGCAGTGCCTGGCACCCTGGAGACAAGTGATACCCAACTGAAAGATAAGAGACTGACTCCAGCATCAACTAGCAAGCTTTGAAAGGAGCTCTGAGTTAAGACTTCCCTCCCTCTTCCCAGAGTCTGCGGTTCCACTCAAACAGCAAATATTTACTAAGCATTAATTGTGTGCCAGGCACCGTTGCAGCTGCAAGGGACACAGCCGTAAATAAATCAGAAAAACATTTCTGTTCTACAGACCCTGTATTTCAGGGGCCACCCAGAATAACGCAGAGGTCTGGCACAGGGCAACGCCTGGAGTACACAGAGCACTCTCTAAATGCCTTGCTGGAGAGAAATCGCTATGGGAAATCCCAAAAGAAGACAAAAAAGACTGGCTACTGGGCACTTCCGAAGGCAAGCCTCTAGGGGTTCCCGGAATCATCGGGGTGACTCTTTCCACACGTTCGGCTCACGTGGGGGCGGGGACGCCTAAACCAGACGAGCCCAGGTTAGGAAAAAACTCCACTGCTTCTGAGAACTCAAGGTGGTAAGGGGGAGGAACAGGAAACGCGACGGGGAATCGTGGCAAGAGCCCGGGGCAGAACGCTGGAGAACCACCCCCGGCTGTCACCAACTTGCTGGGTGACCTTGGGCCAGTCCCCAGCTGCGCGGGCATCAAGTCCCCGAGGGTATGGGGAGGAGCCCGGGAAGGCGGGCTTCAGGGTCGGGAGTCAGGGGGACCAGAAGGCCAGGCCCGGCAAAGGCCGGCGTTGGGAGGCCGGCGCGGGGCCTGGCCGGGGCGGCTCACCCACCGAGCGCCACCTGGCAGGCCCTGCGCAGCTGGGAGTGTTGCGGCCGCTTCACCTCCTTGTCGCCTAGGATCTTCTCCAGGGCCCGGGACACGAACATGCTCTTGGTCTGGCTTTCCTGCATGGCCCCGGCCCGGCAAGAGCTGGCAGCCCCGCGGGCAGGCAGTGCGAGCGAGCGAGAGACACAGACCGAGAACCCGGCGTCCCGGCCGGCGCCGGCCGCGTCCGTGCGCACCGCCCAGTCAGGAAGCGACGCCTCGGCACCACGGCGCCGCCATGTTGGAGCGCGTCACGTGACCACGTGACTGCGAGGGCCGCTGCGGCCGTTGATCCCGTGACCGGGGGCGGGGCCTGAGTGGGGGCGGGGCCAGGAGGTGTCCCAAGTGGAAGGAAGAAGTAGGAGCAGGGACTAACGTGGACACCGAGAAAAGGAGGGACAGAGAGAGAAACAGAGAGAGATGATCTGAGGCTGGGCGATGCCTAGCACACAAAGCCTTGTGTTCCATCCCTAGCATGGCCAAAAACAATTACAGAAAAATAATCCTTAGGTCTTAGCTCAGACACATCTCACTGTCCTTCCCAGGCCACCTTTTCTCTCCTTAGTTGATGTTTTCCATAGCACATGCTGACCTTTTGTACCTGTTGATTTGTTTGTAGTCTCACTAGAGCAAGGCCACAGAGGGGCAGTTGTGTCCCCAAGGCCTGGTGCACAGCCAGGTAGAGCGTTTGAAGGCCAAAAATTCCATTATTTGTATTGCTGCCTTCCCCCACCTCCACCCCCATTCCTTCTGATAGAATTCTGAAGTTCCTTCCTGCAAGAGGTAGAACGTCTCCCTGGGCTTGCTGGCGCATGCCTATAATCCCAGCTACTCAGGAGCCTAAAGAAGGAGAATCACAAGTTTGAGATTAGCCTGGGCAATTTAGTGAAACCCTGTCTCAGAAACAAAACAACAGAGAATAAAAGGACTGGGAGTGCCGCTTAATGCTCCCTAGGTTCATTCCCCCAGTAACACACACTCGTCACTTTGAACCTAGATCAGCCTGGCCACTAGCCTTGACCAACAGAATGTGGCAAAAGTGTATATGCTTGTATAGCAGAGCTTGGGTGTCATGCACGAGACTTGGCCCATGCCTTCCTTTGTTTTCTCGGAATGCGTGCCCATGATGCTCAAAAGCAACCCAAGAAGAAAGAGCCCATGCAGAAAGCCCAGGTCCCATCCAGCTTAGCAACTGAGTACAGCAGCTGGGGGGACCAGAACTGCCCAAACAACCCACAGAATAGTGGAAAACACCACGTTGTGATTTTAAGCCCTACATGTTGGAGTAGCTCATTAACAACAGGTCACAGTGACACATCCTCATGCTTATGTGTTGACTGAGTGAGTGAGTGGTTGTGTGAAACTCTCTGAAAGGTACTGTGCCCTCTGCTGACTCGTTTTTCTTTTTCCGATAGTGACGGCTGTCCCCAGGCCTTTGCATTGAGCTGTATCTCCAGCCCCCTTTTTAAATTTTGAGTGAAGAGTCTTGGGAAATTGTCCAGACTGGACTCAAATTTGCAATTCTCTAGCCTTAGCCTTCCAACTTTCAGAGATTATGAGTAACAAATTTTGAGCCAAGCAGAAGTAGAATAAAACCATGTGACTCCCCTGCTGAAAAGCCAACAGCAGCTCCCTTTACCCTTGGGAACTGAGTCTAAGTATCACAGTGTGGTCAACAAGACAGGGACCCTCCTATCTCTGACCTCATCTGTTTCCTGTTTTTCTTCTCAAGGCTCTCAGATCACTCTAGGTTCCATCTTGTCCCATTCAGGGTTTGGCCTCTGTGCTTCTGTGCCTCTAGGCCACTGCTTCTTGAGGAAGGCAGTACTCCTTCCAAGGGCATTGGGCAGTATTTGTATTGTCCTAAAAGGGGAAGCAGGGACACTAGACCACATTCAGCATAGAGCTGGAAAATTCCATTGTTACAGTTTAGGTTTGAGGTGTCCCCCAAAGACTGTTGTGTTAGGGCTTAATCTCCAGCACAGCAATGTTCATAGGTGAGGCCTGGAGGGAGGACTGGATTATGAGGTTGCTGGCCTCATCGGGGGGTTAGTTCATTGATGGGCTCATGTCTCAATGGGCAGCAAGACTCAGTTGCAGGAATTAAATTATCAGGGACATGCCTTAAGGTTTATCTTTTTTTCCTGCCTATTTCTTTTTTCTTTTAAACAAGAAGGGGTTTATTGAGAAAATAAAACTCTTGAGGAGAGGACAAAAGGTAGGGTCTTGAGTGAGGGTCCTGAGCAAATGAAGGATTTGAGCCCTTCACAAAGCTTTTGCTCAGGTGGTTTTAACAGTCTCCTGTGGTGAGGGTTGTAGAACAGGTAAGCCCACTAATTACCTTAGGGCTTCTAGAAAAAACTGGGAGATGAGGGATAAGCTGCCTGTCTTAGCTACATATCCTTTATTGTTCCCGGAGGGGCCAGGGCCTTGACTAGGGCCTTGACTCCACTTCTGCTCCCTTGGCCACTGAAATGCTCTTAGTCCTGTGTGTCTATTCTAAGCTATTGTCCTATTTAAAATTTGCCCCCTCTGAGGAGACCACCCTATTTCTATAGGAGGAGAGGGCACCGATCTACCTGGCTGCTTCATGCTGAGAGCGGGCAACATTGGGGTCACGGGGTCTCCTTCAGAGGCTGTCTGTCCAGCAGCCCACGGTAGAAGAGTTGGTTCACATGGGGCCCCACACACAGCTCCATCTGAAGCTGATGGTCTCAATCCTTATTTGCAGTCTCCCAAATCCTGGACTATGAGCCCCCAAAATGTTACTGCTGGTGTTGCCCAATGTCTGGATTCAGGAACTCTCAATATGAGGAAGAATAATCAGTTGGAGTTCACACAGAAGATTTAAAGCATATAGGGGTTTAATGAAAAAGTAAAGCTCTCAAGGGACAGGGGGTCCCCTCTGCCTGGCTCTCACCGCTTTGCTCCCCGGCCGCCATAGTGAAGAGCTCTCCTCTACCAGCTGACCACAGACTGAACCTCTGGAAGCTGTGAGCCAAAATAAACTTTTTCACCTTTAGACTGTGCACGTCAGGTTTTCATCCCAGCAGCAGAACGTTGGGATAAAGAATGATGTGTGCACTGTGAGGCTGGATAACAGTGACCAGAGCCTGGAATATAAATCTACTTTGCATATATAAGTACCCAGCATACAGCTTTTTGCACAATTGTAATATTACCAAGGTTTTTTTTTTTTTAGAAATGCAACTATCATTGCAATTTAAAGGGAAAATGTATGTAACTTTACCAACTTCATTTGCCGTTTGGAGCTTCATGGTATCTGACCACATTGGCGGTCCCGGTCTGTCTGCTTTCGTGGCTGCTGCAATTGAGGGGATTCTGTTTTTAGGTTCCAGCATTTGACTGCTCCATTCTGTCTTTAGAGCAATCGTGCCTAAGCATTTATCCATTGAAATAAAATTTGTAAATGATACATTGCCTTCCTTTTCTCTCGTCTTTTTTAATGTCATTATCTTTTATTAAATCTATGCATGTGTAGGAAGAGTCTATTATTCATTCATTCTGTTATTTCATTGCAGAGTAGTTATCAGCAGTGTTGATTATTACAAGGGTTGTGTGGTGTCTGCAGGGCTGGAAAGCAGGCTGCTGGCCCGTCCTGCCATTCTACCCTCAGCTCAGTGCCACTGGTACTGCAAAGGAGCCCCCTGACCACCCCATCTTAGCCCCACACCCCTACTACAGCTCCCACATGATTTATTTATTTATTTTTCACAAAACACTTTTTATTGGAGGCAAAGAGGTCTGGCTGTAAAAGGATTACAGGTGTAGGCAGTCAAAATTGGCACTCTTTTGACTTTGTAGTTTTGCTTCTCTGGTCAGAAAAGGGTACTTAGGTTGTGCGTTCCACCAATGGGGGAAAAAAGAGGCAAAATAGAGACTGAAAGAAATTCCCCAACTGCAGATACTGCTCTTCCCATCAGACATCAGGCTCACAGTTCCTGTGCTTTGTGTGCAGGTTGCTGAGCACTGCCGAGAAACACAGGCAACACTATACTTGCAAGGACACATGGGGAGAACAAGTGCGGGTCACTTGGGAAGAGCAGGCACCCACAGCTTCAAAACTGCTTGGAAAGGGCAGCACAGCTCACCCAGGCACAGACTCTGCAGTTCTTGTTGTAGCTCAGTAAGAGTGCCGTGTCCTCGTTGCTCAAAGTCGAAGACCTGAAAGTTCTCAGCAATGTGTGCGGGTGTCACTACCACATTCCTCTGAGCCATAGTTTTTTTTTTTTTTTTTTTTTGTATTTGTCTGCACTTGCCTTAATCCTGGCATCTTCCAGGATAGAAGGGACCTCAGGCTTGGCCCAGGGCCTGTCTGGAGAGCCAGGGGACTGGAAGCAGTCACCACAATGCCTTTGGGTTGGTGGTGCTGGATCAGCTCCTCCTGACTGCAGTATTTGTGGCATTTGATCCGGTTAACTGATGGCTTACATTTTAAGCCAGGTTTGCTGAAGGTCCTCTCAAGTTGCAGGTGTTTTTTTTCACCCCTATTTTTATTAATATACAAATGTAATACATAATATTTACAATGAATTTGGGTGTTTCATACACATATGTATCATATCAACTTCACAACCCCTTCCCATTTTCTACCCTCCCACCCCCTCCCTATCCCTTCCCCTGAATCCGGCTATCACTTCATATGGTTCCAAAGAATGTCTGTGTTATGGGTTTTCCAAGTCAGAGAAACCATACAGTGTCTAACATATGAATCTTCTGCACCAAAGTCATTTCACTTCAGTCATTCAGGTGGTTGAAGTTGGAGACCAGCCCTTCATCCACAAGCTCTTCCATGGCCATCCAGGTGTCCACAAAGTCCGTGTTACTGGGCATCATGTCGCCTGTAGCATCCAGGAGGAAATAGTCATCCCTATGCTTGAAGCCTATTGGCCAGTGAATAAAGGTAGAGGTCCAGGTGATCCAGCTGTAAGTCAGCTCGTGTCTTCTTGCAGGCTCCTTTCACCATGCCGCTGACCCAGAATGTGCTTGTTGACAATGAAGAGCTCTGGGCACTTCACCACTTGCTCCTTGAACTTCTCCTGGGGACCACCCCCACCTCCCCCTTGTTCCGGTACACGTGAGCACAATTGATGTAATGGTACCAGAGGTGGATTGCTACCTTCATGGCTCGCTCACCTGGCCTGAAGGTGACTTCCACGTGTCCAGCCCCACGATGGGCATCTTGGTGCTGTTGTAGAGCTCAATGTGAGTAGCCATGACCACAACACACTACAGACCACGGCCCCCACATTATTTAATTACACTAAACTTATTTGAAAGTGAGTGCTTAGCTCTGCTGCGTAACAACACAAACACTAAGTAGTTTAAACTTGAGTATTTGTTATTCCACAGATTTTGCGGATCAGGAATGTGGGAATAAAATTAGGGGTTGTGACAGTGTGTCTGCTGGGGCTCCTGTCACCCACAGGCTGCTCTGGGCAGGAAGGCTGGCTCATGTGGCCTTGTTGAGAAGTCTCAGCTTCTCCCCATTCACGGACCTGCTTGTGTGCTCAAGATGGGCACCTCTGTTGTCCATTCATGATTGACCAAGAAGAGAAAGAGACAGACTGACTGACTATAGGAAGTAGAAATGATTTTTTTGTGACCAAGTCACTAAGTGGCTTACCCTGTTAACAGACTGGGGGGCACTGTTCTGGCGACTCAGATACCATAGCAGATAAAAATGTTGAGGATGTCTTCTTACAATGGTGGACAATATTTGATGAAGTTCCAGACAATTTTCCCCTGATGTACCTAGAGCTGAATTATATGTGAGTGACTCAGTCCAGCTCGTGTCAAGGGGAGAATCATTAGGCTCCATGTTTAACAGGAAAAATATGTTCTATAGTGTGTTTGCCCACTTACATCCTACCTTCCCAGGGTGAGTGTGAATCCCAAGAGGATGGGTACATTGTCTGTCCTCTTCATGCTCAACAACTGTGGAGCAAACAAGTTGAGGTGGTTCTATGGAGGCCTGTGGGATTTCATATCCAGCCAGCTGTTATTTGGGAGCCACCTGTAGGATTCTGTGGTAGCTGCAGTAATAGTCAACGCTGATGTCACAGCTCCAGGAAACTCATTACCATCCCATCAAGAAAGATGAAGAGCCAGTATTCATTCTCTTCTTCCCAAAAAATAGATACTCCAATATGCATAATCACCAGGATAAGGACCGCACTTTACGGCCTCCCTCGTGGGTTGCCACAGTCGAATAACTGAACTCTAGCTGATTGGTTGTGATCAATAGGAAGTGCTTTTCATTTGCTCTTTCTTGATTCTGCTGACTGAAATGTAGATAAAATGGCTGGGGCTCTAGCAGCAGTTTTGTTTTAAAATGTTGTCCTCCTCTGTAGCTTCTCTTCCTTTAGCCTGGGTAGGCTACTTCTCCACTCTCTGCCTTGTATCCTGCAAATACCATGTGGCCATCTGTCTACGGATCTCCCCTACCTCTCGCTATTTTTACGTCTCTGCCAAAGTGGTCCTATCTCTCTTAGTCTCTGATAGTTTTTGGATTTTTTGTTTTATTTTGCTTTGCTTGAGACAGTCTCTTTCTGTAGCCCAGACTGGCCTGGAACTCACTGGCCTTGAACTTAGCAATCCTCCTGTCTCAGCCTCCCTAGGGCTGGGATTATAGGTGTACGCCACCATATCCAGCTAGTATGTGGTATTGGGGAATGGAGACTGTGGCCTTGTGCTTCCTAGGAAAGCACTGTAACCACTGGTCTAACCCTTACTCCTTCTTTATTTTTTTCTATCTTTCTGACTTATGGTGACTAGATTTAGAAAATAAAAATACTAGAAGACACCAGTTGAATTTGAATTTTGGATAAACAAGCACTTCTTGTTAATATTAGTATGTCTCATTCAATAGTACATAGTATACCAGAAGCAAAGAATTTGAGCTGGGCATGGTTGCTTAGGTTGGTAATCCAGCTTTCTGGGAGGCTGAGGAAAGAGGATTGCACATTTGAGCTCAGCCTGGTCAACTTAGTGACTTAGTGACTATCAAAACCAAGAAAAGGGTCTGAGGATCTGGCCCAGTGCAAAGGCCCTGAGTTCATCACTAGCACGGATAATTAATAATAATGGTGATTAGGATGGTGATGAAACAAAGAATAAAAGAAACAACAATAGCAAACATTGTTTGCCTTTATAGAAGATATGGTTGTGTGGCAGTGTCTGTTGGCAACCTTATCCTTGGTGCAGTGGCCATGTTGGGCCCACGAGGCAGTCTTTGAAACAGAAGGGAAAACCCTCAGAAACAAGAGAGCAGGTGACTCTGGCTTGCTCTGGCAGTCAACTGTGCCAATTATGGATTGCTTAACTTTCAACTTTTACCTGAAACAGAAATAAATACCTTTTATTTTTGGTGTCTGTCTCTTGCCCTGAACCCAATCCTGCGTAGTCAATCCAATCCTGCCGGTGTCTGTCCTGACGCCTGGCTCTCCTCTGAGTGACGTCTCCACCAGGTGGTGTGGGCTTGATGCCCAGGGCCCTGGCACCGAGGCCTGCAACCAGCCTCTCCTGCTGCCCTTTCTCTACACACCGAGGTTTTCAAGTGGCTCAGCCTGCACCCCACCCAAAACTTACACTTCCTGTGTATACAGAAGGCAAAACTCAGGCACAGTCCCCGCACCTCTTCTGTAAGGGATAGGAGTTTAGGAAGAACTTCAAATGAGGCTCTCTGCAAGAGAGGACAGATCTACCCTGTCTATCTATTAATACGCCCATCTCAACTACACCCTGCTTGTGTGTGTGTGTGTGTGTGTGTGTGTGTGTGTGTTCTGCTGCACTACAATAGTGTCAGTGTGCTCAGTGACGTAACTGAGAGGCAAGGTCCCAACATTGCAAGGAACTGGCCCTCTCTATCCTTAGTCCTTGTCGGTTTTTTTTTTTTAATTGTGTCTTGCTCTGAATCCAGGCTGGTTCTAAACTCACTATACAGCGTGAGCTGGCCTTGAACTCTTGGCCTGCATTAGCCTTCCAAGTGCTGGGACAACAGGTGTGTGCCACCATGTCAGGCTATATGGTGCTGGAGAGTCACACTCAGGACCTTGTGCATGCTAGGCAAGTTCTCTAACTCCTGATAGATGTCCCCAGCCTGGTCCTTGTGCTCTTGAGGGAAGAATTCTGCTAAGACACATAGCAGCCATGCAGAAGTATAGGGAGATGTTATTATCAAGTAGTTACCTTCACGTGAGAAGGTGGGCAGTGCCATGAAGGCATTTGCACTGAGTTTGGATATATTTTTACGTACACAAAAGTTACTCCTGAGGTTCATCCACTAGGGACCCTGCCCAGGCAGTAGGAGCCTTACTCCTTTTGTTTCTAAATAAAGTCCTGTTATTCTACACCTTACCTCCTTCATCCATAATTTCATTCTTTGGCATTGTGGGATACACACACACACACACACACACACACACACACACACACACACACACACAAGTTACTCCTGGGGCTCAGGGAACTATTAATAAGTTGATTACCGCTGTTGTCATACAATATATATGCTTATGTGTGTCTGCTTGTATGTGTGTGTGTGCACACGCATGCACCTTCATACTCAACTACATCCCTAGCCCGTTTTTTAGTTTTAAGTTTGAGACAGGGTTTTATTAAGTTACCTAGGCTGGGTTTGAATTTGTGATTCTCCTGCCTCAGCCTCCCTGAGGCTGGGATTGCAGGCCTGCACTCCAGCTTGTTTTACACAATGTCTCTCCTTATAGACATTTTTTCTAGTGGTTTCTTTGGAATGTCAATGCCTCAAACATGTCTTTCTTTTTTCTTTCTGGTGGTCAGTGTTCCTTCAGGGGCCCTAATCCTATGAGAATCTAAATCAGGTCTCAGCCCAAGTAGAGGAGGGCCTTTAAAGGGTCTTTCTGATATCACTGGATGTAGATCATAGCACCCAGGAGTGCTGTGTGCCTTGTTTTGAAAATATACAGGGAGGAGGCCAGCTGTGGGAAGGAATGAGCACAAGGTGTAACCTTAAAATGTCATTGAGGGGCCAGGGGTGGAGTCCAGCAGTTAGTGCATTTGCCTAGCAAGCCCAAGGCCCTGGGTTAGAGTCCCCAGCACCACATAAGCTGTGTGTGGTGGTGCATGCCTATAATCTCAGCACTCAGCCAGTCTGCTACAGTGTTGGGGTTCTTTTTGTTTTTGATATGCCAGATTCTGAGAGCCCACTCTGGCTGCAGATGTGTGTTCAGCCAAGCCCCGGCAGACCCAAAGTGCCAGCTGCGCACACGTGGGGAAAGCCCTGGAATGCACAGCAGTCCGCCGGGCTGGATGCTCCCCTCAGTCTCCTGGAGACCCTTCAGGGCTGGTCATCACGGCTTCCTTCATTCCCTCCCCCTCTCACTTCCCCGTTCCCCTACTTGTGCCTCCCTGGGGTGCACCTCACACCATCTGGACCCCAGTATACCTCCTGAGGACCTCAACCATGGTAGAATGGTGGCCCCCCCCCCCAAAGAAGCTGCCCTGGTCCTTCCCTCCCTCCTGGCCAGAGCATGGATGACATAACTAGAGCTCAAGCAGCTACTGAAAACCATGAGGCAATGTGCTGAAAATAATCAGGCACATCCAGCCTGTGGCCCGCCATATTTTTGCCTTGTTTTATCAAGTAAAGAGGAACTGTCTTGGGCCGTGTACATGATAGACATTTAATATAGTGAATACATATAGGAGATAGAACTTTATAAAAGTTTCATTATTATTATTATTATTATTATTATTATTATTATTATTATTGCTGTTGTTGGTACCAGGAATTAGGCTCAGGGCCTTCAAACTAAGCTATATCCTGCCTGTGCTTGGGTATCTCCTGCTAGTGGCTGAGCCAGCAGGGCAGGCAGCTCTTCTCAGGGAGACAGAGCAGGGGACTCACCTTGGCACCTCCCTCCCTCTACCGCTGGGTCAGGAACACCCTGAAGGCTTCCCTGGGAGAGGAGCAAATGCAGGTGAAGCAGGGCAGGGGTGTGGGGTGAGGGACTGACTGAGGGGCCTGTGAGAGGTGTCACTTGGCCTCGGTGCCAGGCATGTGGCCCTCTCCCCTTCCCCATCATCAGCCTGTGGCCAGCAAACAGCCCACCCTGTGCCCACTGCAACCCGGGAGTGCCAGGCTGGGCTGGGAGAGGCCCTGGGAGAGTCTCCACCTGAGCCAGGAGGTGTAGGCTGGGGAAAGTCACCGAACTTGAGCTTTTAGAAACTCACCGGAGTCCCCAGTCTGCATTTGGCCCTGACCACATCTCCAGCTTCATTTCTCAGATGGTCTTACCAGCTCATGCTGGACCCCTGACTTGTGCCAGGACACCCCAAGCACTGGATGAATGAGGGACAGAAAGATGGAAAGATGGAGATAAGACAGACAGTTGAATGGATGAGTGGACAGACAGACAGGTGGCTGTTCTTAATTAAATGAATGAGTTTCTCAGGTTTTTCTTTGAGAGCAGGTTCATGAGCAGGGCTGGAAGGCATTTTGCAGACGTTTAGCACCAGGGCCAGGGAGGAGGATCGTGTGATCTCAGCATTGTCACCAGTGTGGGTTCTCTCAAGAACAGTGGCAGGTGAACGCCAGAAAACCCTGTCCCAGGAACAGGTCCCTTGGAGTAGTTTCTGAATTTCGTCTGAATTTTGATTGGAAAGTAACTAATACATATACTTCACTTTTAAAAATCAAGACTAAATTAACATGGTTATTTAAAAATATATCTGTAGATCTGCTAATATTCTCCATGTGGACCGGTGAGGTGGATGTCCCCACCGTTTCCAAATGGTCAGGCTTTTGAGATTATTTGGACTGAAAATACGGCAGCGGTGGCACCATATGACTTGGGGATTCTCTTTTGCCTCAGCTGAGTAGCCACATAAGAAGCCAAGTTGCTACGACTCCACCATGCTGTGGGGGAAGCCCAAAGCAGCCCTCATGGACAGTTGGCCCAGAAAGCACGATGCCACCACCTTGGCTGGCACAGTCACCATCTGACACGACCACGTGACACATCTCCAACCGTGATTCCCACCCAAGTCCTTTTGGAGTTCCTGTTCCACAGACGTGACAAGGAGAGTTGTTGTTTTTTTTTTAAGCCACTAACTTTTGGAGTGACTTTTTACATAGCAGTACTAACCAGACCTGTTATTTCATTTTAAAAAATAATTTGAGCTGGTGGGGTCAGGTGTGCCTGTAATCCCAGATACTTGTAGGCTGCAGGAGGAGGATCATGAGTTCAAGGCTAGACCGAGCAACTGAGACTTTGTCTCAAAATAAAATGAATCATTTTTTAAAGAAGGAGAGGTTGATTTGGGCTCATGTCAAAATAAAATATGAGAGGGTTGGGATGTAGCTCAGTAGTGGAGCATCTGCCTGATTATATGTCAGGCTCTGGGTTCACATCCAATTCCCAGCACTGTAACTAACTAACTAAAACAAAACAAACAAACAAAAAGGATCACCCTGCCAATGGACCTGAGAACGGCTCACTGACAGCAAGGTGATACCTGGAGAAACTTCTCCATTGCTAAGCAGGAAGGGGGCAGGGGCTTAGATCAGTGCTGCGGCAGAAAAAGTGGGGGGGGGGAAATGACATTCAAGGCAAATTTAGAGGGTTAAATGAGCAAGCCTTAACAAATCCAGTATTTCCAGCAGTAACCCCAAGGTTCTTACTCGGATAGCCAGGTGGATGCTAGGATCATGTTATCAAGACGGAGAACACAGGAAAATTTGGTTTCAGAGGTTACTGTAGACTTCAGATTTAAGATTCCACTTGCCCTCCCAAGCAAGGCCAACCTCTCCAATTCTTCTCCCTAAATCCCACCTTTCCCAAGTCCTAGAAAGGAAAAGATGTCGCCCACCAACTGCAGGGCCAAGAGCATTTGGCCACCAGAGGGCGCGAGTGTTCAAGTTGTGCCCAAAGACTCTCCACGTGCTCTGCGTTACTCCCCCTGTGAAGAAAGAGGCCGGAAGGGGCAGGATTCTTCATCCTACCGCGAATTCATCCTCAGGAGCGCTCCTGGCACCAAAATGAAATCTGATCGATGCATCCCATGGGAGACAAATTTGGTATGGACTTCTTCAATCCTGTATTGCTGGTCAGAAACCAATACAAAATAGCAACAACAACAAAAGTTCTTCAAAATTTTTCCTTGTGTAAGGAGCCTGCTTCTCAAAATCCAGGAAACCTTGATAACCAGCAGAATCTGGTATCTGGTTCCTTATTTTTTTTTTTTTCCCTTTTTTCTCCCCCCCCCCCCCCCCATTTTATTGTTTTCCTTTTTTCTTGTACTGGAAACTAAACTGAAGGCCTTCACACTGGGCTATACACCCAGTCCCTTTTTTATTTTTTTGAAAGGGGTTTTGTTACGTCACTAAATTGCCCAAGCTGGGGTTGAGCCTGTTCTCCTCCTGCTTCAGCCTCCCAGAGTGTTGGGATTACCAGCTGTGCTTCACCAGACCTGTCCTGCAAAATCTGATTTTGACACACTGATACTTTGCCTTATTTTCCCCAGGACTCCCCTATCATGCGTGACTTTCTCGTCATTGGTGAACGTGTAGCCGCAGGAAACTGCCGGTCCCCTGTCCCACCTGAAGGCGTACTGGTGATTCCTTTCGACCAGGAGTTCAGCTATACCGCAGAAGGCCTGTCTCCCTATGGGCGTCTCCTGCCTGACACGCGGATTCCTTTGCCCCTTCGCCGTGACTCTAAGTGACGGCTTCTTCCTCTACCTTCGTGTGAGCATGTGAGGACCAACTGCTGGGCTGGGCCCAGGCGTGGAGGGGACCGAGCCTACCACGGTCTCCTTGGGGCCCCACCTGGAAGACATTATTGGGCAATGGGGTCTCTCTGTTTCTAAAGGTGCCCCGGCTCTGGGAACAGCGGATTCTCTCTGGTCTGGTAAAAATTATTTCCCAGACTTGTAGGCGCATCGAATTCGTCCCAGCCGCTCAGATCTTTGCTCCCACCTGATTTTCTCACGGTCAGAACTAATTTCAGTCTCTGGGTTCTTGACTTGCTTGTGCCTTGATTAAAGCCATCCTCCTGTCTTTTTATTCTTCCCAAGAGTCTGAAACGCTCCTTTGGGCAAGAAACACTTCTTGTGCATCCTGAATTCCTTAACCCTGGGGTCCTACCCTCCTCATCTTCGCCCGACACTCGTGCCTCCCGTTCACGGCACCTAAGGCCTTGCCAGACAACACTCAGGATGTTGTTTTTATTTATGTATTACCCATTCATGGTGCTTTAGGGGAAAAATCCATCGCTGTCTACTCTAATATTTTAATCTTTCATTTGGAAAAGGGTAGTGGTCTCAGTCTTAGGTAAAATGTTCTTTGTGAAGTAACTGTTATTGTATCCTGTCCAGATGTGGTGACAAACACTGGTAATCCTGGCACTCTTAGCAACTCTTTCTCAAAATAGAAAAAAAGGTCTGGGAATGTAGATCAGCACAAAGGCCTTGGATCCAATCCTCATTAGAGCCACCTTCTCCCCCCAAATACAACAGGGTGTTTCTTTTTTTTTTTCCCTGCCTGGTCCAATGGCACAGGCCTGTAATCCCAGCTACTTGGGAGGCTGAAATAGGATGATCACAAATTCGAGCCCAGCCTGGGCAATTTAGCTACTTGCAGAGACCCTGTCTTGAAACAAAAAGAAAAAAAAAATTTTTTTTAATGGGCTGGGACTGGAGGAATGGTACAGCTGTTAAAAGTACTTGCTTAGCGAGCACAAGGCCCAAGGTTTGATTCCTCAGCACCACATAAAGCTAGGTGTGGTGGTGCACACCTGTAATCCCAGCACTAGGGAATCGGGGCAGGAGGATTGCCATGAGTCCAAGGCCTGCTCCATAGTGAGTTCAGGAGCAGCTTGGGCTACAGAGCGAGACCTTGTCTCAAAAAAAAAAAAAAAAAAAAAAAAAAAAAAAAAAAAAAAAAAAAAAAAAAAAAAAAAAAAAAAAAAAAAAAAAAAAAAGAAAAGAAAAGAAAAGAAAAGAAAAAGAAAAGAAAATATAGAAAGTAGCCCATTGTCTTTGTTGGTTGCCCAGTTTTTTTTGGTTGTAACTGGCTTTGAGAAGTCTGAAGGGCTGGGAAACATTGTCCAACCCCACCTGGCAATGGTTGTCCCCAAAGCAGAGAGCAAACACCAGAAAACACTGAGCTGCTATGTTACGCAGCCATGCCACTTTCAGGTATAAGCCCAGGAGAACTGGAAATGAGGTTCACAAAACCTTGTATGTCAGTGTTCACAGCAGCCTTGTTCATGGAAGCCGAACACCCATCAGGACATGGGAGGAAGGTCAACGAGGTGCACGATATTGTTGGCCATGGAGAGGTAGGAAACAACCTGCACTGTGAGGTTAACCTTGGAGAATCCACCAGATGAAGGAAGTGGACCCGAGAGACCATGTGTTGAATGGTTCTGTTTATGTGAGCTGCTCAGAGTGGCCAGATCTTCAGAGACAGGAAGCAGATGGTGGTCGTCAGGGTCAAGAGGACGAGAAGAGCGGGTGGTGATGGCTCATGGGGTCTCCGGGGCTAGGTTTTGGAGCGATGACGATGTTTCAGAATTGATTGTGGTGGTGCTTGCACAACTCTGTGACTGTCCTAGAGACCACTGACGTGTATGCTTTTCTTTTTTGGGTGGGTGGAGATGGAACCTCAAGGGCCCCGCACATGCCAGGCAAGTGAGCTCTACCACTAAGCTACATCTCCAGCCCCGACTCACACACTTTCACGGGCGAACAAAGCTGGGCCTGGTGGTGCAGGTCCATTTTAATATCTAGATTTTTTATCCATTTTGATTTGATTTTGGTGCATGGTGAAAGATGCAGGTCTAGTTTCATTCTTCTGCATGTGGCTAACCAGTTTTCCCAGCACCATTTGTTAAAGAGATTATCTTTACACCAGGACATGTGTATGGCTCCTATGTGGAAGATCAGATGGCTGAAGGTACTTGGGGATGTCTCTGCATCCTCAATTCTGTTCCATTGTTCCACCTGTCTGTTTTTGTGCCACTACCATGTGGTTGTTAATCACTGTTGCTTATATAAATTGTTATCTGGTATTGTGAAATATAATTTAATTTGATATCTGGTATTGTGAAACTCTTTGCTTTTGTTTTGTTGCTTAGGATTGTTTTGGCTATTCTGGGTCTCTTCTGGTTCCATAAAAAATATTTTGAATCATTTCTTCTAGTTCTGTGAATAATGCTGTTGTCGTCTTGATTGGGATTACATTGAATTTGTACATTAGTTTAGGTAGTCTGGTCATTTTGACAATGTTGGTTCTGCCTATCCAGGAACAGAGGACTCCTTTCATTTTCTAAAATTCTCTTTGAATAATTTTTTCAGAGTACTGTAATTTTGTGTATAGAAGACCTTCACTTGGTTAGTTGGGTCAATTCCAAGGTATTTAATTTTCTTTGAGGTGACTGCGGATGAACTTGTTTTTCTGATCTCTCTTTCTCTGTTTTCATTGTTGCTGTAGAGGAATGCTACTGATTTCTAATTGATTTTATATCCTGCAAGACAGTTGAATTTGTTTATAGGTGGAATTTTGGGGGTCCTCTAATAAAAGATCATGTCATCTGTAAATAAGAATAGTTTGACTTCTTCCTCTTCTATGCATATTTCCTTTTTCCAACCTCTTACCTGAGTTGTTCTGGCTAAGGTCTTGAGTTCTATGTTGAGTAGAAGTGGTGAGAGTAGCTATCCTTATCTTGTTCCTGATTTGAGGGGAAATGCTATCAGTTTTTCCCCATTTAGGATGATTTTGGCTTTAGGATTGTCATAAATTGCTCTATCAGCTTGAGATAAGATCCTTCTATATCTAGTTTCATGAGAGTTTTTATCAGGAAGGGATGTATTTTGTCAAAGGTGTTTTCTGCATTTATTGAGATGATCATGTGATTTTTGTCCTTGCTTTTGATGTTGTGGTGTATTCCATTAATTGACTTATGTGTGTTGAACCAACCTTGCATTCCTGGAATGCAGCCAATTTGGTCATGGCATATGAACTTAAAAAAAATTGTTGCATTTTGTTTGCAGGTATCTTAATGGGGATTTTTGCATCTATATTCATGAAGGAAATTGGGCTGCAGAAGACAGGCATGTGGCAGATTGTAGGCTGCAGGTGTGTGGATTGGATGACAGCTGTGTGGTGGATTGGAACCACACCAGAAGGGGCAGAGCACTGAGGTTGGACCAAGACGGTGCCAATCAATGAGACTGACCTGGAAGGATATCTAAGCTGCTTCCTGCCTTGCGAATGTCTGGTATTGAGTCATAGCAACAACAACAACAAAAAAGTAGCTAAGACAACAGGCAATGCAAAATTTAAGAAGGTTCCAAAACACCCTGGGAGAAATAATCTTCCTGATGTCGTATTTACCAAAAAAAAAAGTTTAAAATTCACAATGAACAAAGCACTAATAGTTTAAATAAAGACTTTAAAGTTCTTTCCATGTATTCACTTGCTGAATTCTCATAAGAATTCTAAGATGGAAAAACTGAAATGCGAGACACAGAGGTATTAATCTGTGAAAGGTCACGTAGCTGATCAGTCTCAAAGGTGGGATTTGAGCCCAGGTTATCTGTTCCTGGTTTTTATGCTATGTGTCGTGTGACGCTGGGTAACTCGCCTCTCTCTGGCTTCTGCTTCCTGGCTTGCATTTTCCTCATTACGGCCATTCCTCACAGGGGGAGAAGCACCTGTCCTCCCGTGTGGGTAGTGAGGCTTCCTGAGATACCATCTGCCTAAAGGCCTTTTGCAAATTGTACCGCAGTGCGCACTCAGGAGTCAGAATGACACAGTGGCCGCATGCCCGGGACACAGCTCGCTTGGGTTCACAGGCCAGCATCTACTAGCTGAAAACCTTTCCGGCTGCCTCAACTTCCTCATCTGTAAAATGGGTTTGCCAAGAAAACACCTACTTCATGGGCTGGTGGTGTGAGATGAACGGGTTTCTGTTTGCCAGACTCTGAAGAGCGCCAGACATGTGCTGAGCGCCGCATGGAGGTTTGCTCCAATTTCTGTCCTCTAATTACTTATATCCTCTCTAATAATTAGGTGGCTGGGCTAAGCCCAGGGCAAGGCAGCTGGAGCTACGCCCTTGCTCAGGGCCTGGGCCTGCTGTGGAATCCTAGCCCAGAATCTCCCTGTCGCTTTGAAAACCGGTTCCGTCTAGACCCAGCTTCTGGGTTCCACAGCAAGGCCTGAGAAGATGAGGCTTCTGTTCACATGGCCAGAGTCAGGTGAGTGCTTCTGGGGGCCAGGTCCTGCCATGCAGGCGCTGGGAGGGGACATTTGTGTCACACATGGTAGATCCTGGGCCTGATGTGACCTGGTCGGTGCAAGGAGTGTACCAGGCTCCTTCTTCCCTTAGGTTGTAGGAGTGGGTCCACTGCCAGGTAGAAGGAAATGAGAGGCCCCATCTCAGGGTGACCGGTGTCTGGGGCCCAGTAGGCTACCACCAACCAACTGGCCAGACCATGGAATCTTCTGGAATTTCCTCCAAAATGTGTATAAAGAACTGCATTTGTTTATCGTGGTCCAAGGGATTAGATTCAAGGCCTCAAGTTTACCAGGCAAGCACTCTACCACTGAGCTGCACCCTTGCCCCTTTAAAAATATTTTACTTGGTTTATTAGAGCCACGGCCTCACTAAGTTGTTCAGGCAGGACTTGAACTTGTGATGCTCCTGCCTCAGCCTACAGGCGTACACCACAATGTCCAGCTGGAAGTTTACTTTTAAGAGCAGTTTCAGATTCTCAGCAAAATGGAGCAGTCAATGCAGAGAGTCCCACATACCCCTCCCTGTCCCTCCTCGGGCACAGCCCCTCCACCACACCCACTGACACCCCAGAGTGGTGCACTAGATGAACCTACAGGGACACATCATTGCCACCCAAAGTCCACTCTTGGTGTCGTGTGCTCTGTGGGTTCAAACACACGCCCACTGTGTGACACACCTTAGGGTATCGTGCAGACGCATCTCACTGCTTTAAAATCCCTCTGTGCCCCACCTACATCCGTCCTTCAGCCAAGTGGCTCCTGATCTTTTTATTGGACCCGTCCTTCGGCCTTTTCCAGAATGTCCTGGCCTTGGAATCACGCAGTACGCAGCCTTGCAGACCTAAAACTTGCTCCACCTCATGCATCGGAAGCCCCCCAGTGACTCCTCATGGGGTCACGGTGTTACATTGTCTCTGGCTTTTTGTGGTTGCTGTTTTGTGCTGAATAGTACTCCATTGCCTGGATGTGCCACAAGTGACTTACACACTTGCTGCGTGAAGGATGCCTTGGTTGCTGTCATAGTTTTGGCCATAATGAATAAAGTCAACGTTGTGGATAAGTTTCTGTGTGGTTGTAAGTTTTTAATTTCTTTGAGTAGATATCTAAGAGTGTGATTGCTGGATTATATGGTAAGAAAGTTTGCTTTATTTTTTTGAGACAGGATCTCGCGCTGCTGCCCAGGCTAGTCCTAAACTCACTATGCGGCCTAGGCTGGCCTTGAACTCACAACAATCCTCCTGCATCAGACTCCAAAGTGCTGGTATTGTAGGCATGTGCCACCAACACCATGGAGCTGTCTTCCACAGAGGCTGCAATTTTTTTTTTTGAGACAGGTCTCCCTGTGTAGCTCAGGCTGGTCCTGTACTCACTGGTGTAGCAGGCTGGCCTTGGACTCAGGATAATCCACCTGCCTCAGCTTCCTGGGTACTAGGATTACAGGTATGCACCAATACACCCAGCTTTATACGGTGCTGGGGAATCTAACTCAGGATATTCACACACAAAACAGTTTAGACTCCTTCATCAAACAACAAAGAATAACTAAAAATGATTCACAGATCTAAAGGTAAGAATTAAGGGTTTCTTGTTTTCTTTCTTTTTTTTTTTTGAGGTCTCACTCTGTTGTCCTGGCTGGTCTCAAACTCACAGCAATTGTCCTGCCTCAGCCTCCCAAATGCTGAGATTATAGGCATGTGCCACCATGCCTGGATAATATAGGCATAAAACTTAAAGAAGAAAGCATTGGGGCAAATCTTTGCAATCTTGGGAAAAGTAAAGCCTTGTTAGGTACAATATCAAAAGCACAAGTGACTAAAGAAAAAAACGGATGTATTGGTTTCATTAAATTTTAAAATGTTGTGTTTCAGAGAACACCATTAAGAAAGTTAAATGACAAAGACCTGAGTATTGTAGTACATTTTTATAATCCCAGCTACTCAGGAGAATCACAAGTTCAAGACCAGCCTGAGCAACTTAGGGAGACCTGTCTTAAGAATTTTTTTAAAAAGGGCTAGCAGCATGACTCGGTAGTGCTTCCCTAAGATGCACAAGGCTCTAGATGCAATTGCAAAAAAATATTGCCTGTTATATATGTGATAAGGGACTTACATACAGAGTATATAAGGAACACTTACAATTTAACAATAAAAATGACAAATCAATTGTTGGATGGAAAGAAAAGATTTGAATAAATTATCTAAAGAAGACATATTCATAGCCAAGAATTACACTGAAACATGACTAACTTCATTGGTATACTGCAAATCAAGGGCAAAAGAAGCTCTCACGAAATGGCTAAAATAAAAAGGCAGATAATATTAAGTGTGGATGAAGCTATGGACAAGTCAGAGCCTTATACATATTGTTGGTAGAAAAGTAGGATGATGCAATCATTTTTGCCAATAGTTTGATGTTTCCTCAAAACGTTAAACACGGGGTTACCACCCAGCAATCCCACTTGTAGCTGTGCCTCTAAGAGAATGAAAACATGTGGCTGCCTAGAACTTCTATAAGAAAGTTCATAGCAACATCATGCCTAACAGCCCCAACTTTTAACCACCCAGATATCAATCAATTGATGGATGGTTAGGTGAAATGTATGCCAACAAGATGAATCACTCCTTGGCAGTGGAAAGGCACGAAGCTCTGATAGGCTGTACAACACAGATGAACCTTGAAGACATGTTAAGAGAAGGAAGAGGCTCACAAAAAACATACCATGTGTCTCTGTGCATGAGATACACAGGAAAAGGAGATGCAGAAAAACAGGAAGTAGATTTGTGACTGTGGAGAGCCAAGGATGGGGTTGGAGGAAGGGAACTAGGAAGTGGCCCTGAATGGTAGGAGGTTTCTTTGGGGCACGATGAAAGTATCCTAAAATTGGGTTGTGGTGGTGATTTCACAACCCTGTGAGAACCGTGGAACGGTACACTTTCAAAGCCTGAATTGTATGGTACATGGATTTTATCTCAATAAAGATGTTAAAAATATATTAACAAACGAGGAAAACAGATTTAAAGAAAGAGACCAGAAACTACGAGGGAGTAATTATGATAGAAACTGCCTGTCAATTGGAATTAAAAGCAAGTTGATGAAGAGGAACATATAAAAAAAAGCAATTGTAGGAAGGGAACTATTGCAGAATTTTGATTTTTTATTGCAGAAAAATGTTAAATATACACCACAGTAAAGGGAAATGAAAAACGAACTCCCTTGTCCCCGTCACCCAGGCCAGCAGCAACCAATTCATGGTCCATCTGGTCCAGCTCCACTCCCACCTACTTTCCCATGCTGAACATTTGAAGCAAATCCCAGAATCTTGCTGTTTTATTACTGCAGAATTTTTATGAGGATGTGGCCCACCATGTTCCAGGTCTTGTAGACCTGCGGTAGACTTTCTTTGTAAATTCTATTTTGAAGAACAAGAAGGATCTTTTCCCCTCTGAATGATGGATTTTCTTCCTTTGCCTAGATAATCCACTTTGTTCTTGGCTATGGATTCCATTTCTTCCCTTGCCACAAGGATGCTCAGAGAGCAGCAGGCAGGCAGACCCTTTAAAAGGTAAAAAGTGTTACGAACCAGCTGATCTTTTTTTTTTTTTTTTTTTTTTTTTTTTTTTTTTTTTTTTTTTTTTTTTTTTTTTTTTTTTTTTTTTTTTTTTTTTTTTTTTTTTTTTTTTTTTTTTTTTTTTACCTAGAGCAGAGATTACGTACGCGTGGTCTATTCATCCGTTCTCCAGTCTTTCCCAGTAACCAAGCCCTTCTTTTACTTGGGGCGGCATTGTATACACCCAACATTTTCCACTTTTCAGCCTCCTTTGTGGTCAGGTCTATCTTCTGGACAATGATGTATATGTTGAAATTTTAGCCTGGAACTTTCAAGAGGCTTCTTATATAAAATGGGTGAGAGGGTTTTCTCCCTTCTTGCTGCCTGGAAGGTGACTGTGACCGCTGGGACACCTGCTAGCATCTTAAAGAATGAGGTGGCCCTAAGGACAGAAGGTACATTTTAGGCATAGCAAAACAGAATGATACTGGGAGCTTCTTGGCTTCATTTTGTGGGACTATTGAGCTCTTCTTCTCCAGATTCCATTCACGCAAGAGAAAGATAAACTCATGTGGTGTTTAGGCCACCATAAGGGCTGGTCACTCTTCCCAGCAGCTGGACACAATATCTGTCAGCTCTATGACTTTTATTCTCCCTCCTTCCCAATTCCCTCGTGCATTTGATTTCTTCTCGTATATATTTTTATAAACCACTTAAAACCCTTTATGGACTCTGAGTAAAATAAATAATTCATTAAACGATAGTATTACCCAACTGAGCACGTGGTTTCTTATTTCAAAGAGCAACTGCAAAAAATAAAATAAAACAACAACAACAACAAACCCACTTGCGTACAGAAAGTAAACTGTGTGTTGTGATTTGTAAAACTGAAGTTTGCACCAGGAAGGAAATCCGTTGCTTATTGCCCAAAAGATGGGTACCACATGGAAATCCAATTTCCAATAGAGAGAGTTTTTAAATTTTAAAAAGGGGAACAAAACCGGACCATATGTCCTGCCGTGGAGGAAGGGTTGGCCAGCCACAGAGCCTTAAAGCAAAGGACTCCCAGGCTGGCAGTCTGACTGTGCTGTAAGGGTATGGGAATGGGCTCCTCAGGGTAACAGGCAGGGAGACAGGAGAGGACCCGGCCTGGGGCCACACTTGCTCAATCACCATTGTGTAAAATCACTGCTCTGCTGTCTCTCGGATGAGCAGAGGTTACAGAGTTAACAGGAGGTGGTGATCCTGCAGCCTGGAGCTGTTGGTAGTTCGTGTTTCCATCTCATGCATATGCTTATTGAAGGGCTGACTTGTAACCCAAAGGTGATGTTAAAACATGGAGCAAGGACCAGGGCCTAGTGACAGAAGGGGTCCAGGAGGCCCCTGCCCGGCCCATTGGTAACACCTTAGGTGCTGGACTATAGGACAGTCTGGGAGTTCCAGGACAGGGCCAGCTCATCTCGGGGAGCCAAAGAGTGTGTGGGAGACTCAGAATCGTCTTGTTTATTAATTATCCAAGTCTTTCAGTATTTAATAACCTCCATGGCTACACTACTATCAATTGGATATTAGCCCCAATCATGCATAAATCTAAACTCTTTTTTTTTTTTTTTTTGAGGCGGCTCAGGCTGGTCCTGAACTCACTGCTGTAGCCCAGGCTGGCCTTGGACTCAGGACAATCCACTTGCCTCAGCCTCCTGGGTGCTGGGATTACAGGTGTGTGCCACCACGCCCAGCTTTATGTGGTGCTAGGGAATCGAATTCAGGGCTTTGAGCTTTAACCGCTGTGCCATTCCTCCAGCCCCTAAATTTTTTTCTTAAGTAAACTTTGTTTGTGTATGTTACTAGGAGTTAAACCCAGAGCCTTTACCCTGAGCTACATCTCCAGTCTTTTTTTCTTTTGTTTCTCTTTCTTTCTTTCTTTTTTTTAATTTGAGACAGGTTCTTACTAAGTCACTAAGTTACCCAGGCAGGGCTCAAACTCACCATTCTCCTGCCTCAGCTTCCCAGATTGCTGGAGGTACAATCCTGTCCTACCATGCCTGGCAAGTAAATATTTAAAAGCAGAAACAGTTAAATATGTGTATGGAAGAAAGAATCATAAAATATTAATAATAACGACTCCCATCTTTTCAGGAGCACTTATTGCTAAGCGCTTTATAATTCCTCCTCTCACTGAACCCTTACAAGAGCAAGCAGCCCTTCGAAGTGGGTTTGGGTTAGAAGTGACTGAAACTCAATACGATTGGCTTGAGGGAAGATGAGATCCTACTAAGATTATGTAACAGAAAAGGTGAATGGGATTCAAGTACGGCTGAATCCAGCAGTTCTGAAGAAATAACCAGAACTAAATTGTTATGGATCTATGAAGAGAACAGCATGGCTGGAACAGAGCAAGGGGAGGGGAGGGGAATGGGGATGAGGTTAGTGATGAACCAAGGCCGGGTAGCATCCTGGGGCCACTGTAAACTCTGAGACTTTTGGTCTGAGTGATAGGGAAGGTCACAGAGTGATGGAGACGTAAAATGACTTGATGGTGGTTTTAAAAAAATAGTTTCAATGGCCAGGAACTGTTGGTCAAACATAAAACATTGTATTGTTGTCTCTTACCTTTCATATTTATTATGTAATGGATGGGGAGCCCAGACCTGGCCAATTAGCACATCTGTTTCCTGTCAGGGGTGGTCACTGGTCTAGCAAGAATCAGTCTAAGCCTTTCTGCTGAAACAGGAGAGAGTTCCACGGAGCATTACTGAAACACATCACCATCGAGAGCCACCACTGGGTAAGACTACCCGGAGACAAACAGTGGGGAGGAGGACACCCTGGCTGGATGACCTTCCAGATCCCTGGATCCAGCTGCACCTGAAGCCATTCCAACCCTGGGTTCTCAGTTCTGTGCGTCAATATAGCCTACTTTTCAACTGAGTGTTTCTCATGCTTACGATGGAGAAAATCTGGAAAGAGAAGAAACGTGGGCTGAGCCCTCTTTTGTGCTGTGTTTCCAAATCAGATGCCCAGTGGTGTCTGACCAAGTTTGGGTTCCCAAGAGGCTCACAGCGGACAGAGGAAGTTAGATAATGTTCTCATATAAATGCAATGCAGTAAATTTTGCAGCTATTTCTGTCTTACCTGGAGGACAGACCCTTCCAGCAAGGATTGTCTTTGACCTTTCTGCCCCCAAGCCCACCGTGGTGCTATTTGGTGATGGCTCCCTACTTAATGCTCAACAGTTGGCTGGAGAACGTGATTTCCAACAAGAAAAAAATGTTAAAAATCTAGGCTGGCTGGGAAAGCTGCCTGCCTCCTGGGCCGGATTACACTTACAAGAGTCACCAGCCGGGATCCACCATCCTTAAAACTCAGCTGGCAATGGATTCTGGGAGGAAGAAGAGAGAACACAAGCCTGTCTCTCTTCCCTGCCTTTGATGCCCAGAAGGCGTTAGCTGGATAAGATAAGGGCTTGGCCCCCTCTGGCCATCTCTTACATCGCCTTGGGTTTCATCTTGTCCTCCAAAGGGCCAGTCCCACAGCCAGGACTGTCTCCGAGGGACACTGGTTGGCTTCCATCCCTCCCACCTGAGCCCATGTGGATGAGAAAAACAGTTCTGCAACCCCAGCCTCCCCAGCAGACTGTGCTGGAGCCCATGGGAAGGGACTTCCCACCCCTGGTAGGGGATAAGATTACAGGCTCTCTCGCCTCCATCTGCCACCTCACCTCTCCAAAAGGTGCGTCTTTGTGTGGAGGAGGAGGGGGAGGGCCCCAAATGGCTCCCTCTGGTCCCTCAGGGTGAGTGAGCACGGGAGGGACTCCACCATCTTATTAGGAACCACCTGGACCTGTAGCTTCCTGTTTCTCTCATCTGACATTGGGGGCCCTGGACAACCTCTCTCCAGGCGAACTGCCCGCCACCCCAGGGTCTGTGTGCCCCGGGAGACCCAGGCTCTCCCCTTCCCACCTGTGCACACACAGGGTCTCTTCATTTGCCTGTGCTGTGCCCTGCCCCCTTGCTTAGTGGGTCACTGGAGACCTCGCTCACACGTCAGCCCGGATGCCTTCCAAATCCCCACTGCTCCCCACTTTCCCCCTACCCTGTACCCCCAAACACAGCACACTTCTCTGTTGTGCCTTGTTCAAACTCTGCGCCCGGGGCTTGTGGAGTTTTGCTGTGGGGATGCCCTTGGGGACCCTTGAATTCTTCCCTGCACAACTGAACAGTTTCAATCACATCTGGAGTCATGGCTGGATGTCCACACCCTGGCCCTGCTGCAGAACTGCTGGTGTCCCTGTCCCTGCCTCCCCACGCTGGCCATTGAACCCAGTATTTTGAGACAGGATCTGGCTAAGTTGCTGAGGCTGGTTTTGAACGTGTGATCCTCCTGCCTCAGCCTCCTGAGTAGATGGATGATAGGTTTGTGGCACCACATCTGGCCTAATCTTGGCTTCTTACAAGCTTAGGAAGCCCTTCACAGTCACGTAAAGGTGCACTGTCCGTGGGCCCCAGCTCGGGTCACACCGGCTTTTGCTACCTTCCCACCAGCCTTCTGTCTCCTTCCCACACTCCTGCTCAGCACCCCGGGGTCCTGCCTTTCCCCACAGCCTGGCCCTCCCCAGCCCCAGGCCCTCTCACCTGTTGCTCCCCTGCTGCCTCCCTCGTCCTCTGTTCTCCATCTGATTCCCACCTTCTTCAGGCATCAATCAGCATGTCCCTGCCCAAGGAGCCCTTCCTGTCCCGTCAGGCCTCTGTCCCCCGCACCTGCCACACTGCGTGCTCCCTTCTCACCTGCTCTCGTGGTAGGTTCTTTTCCTTTTCTCCCCATCTACCTGTTTTCTAGGAATGTGACCCAGGCCCGT